>WFAB01002831.1:0-26052 GCA_018977245.1 Lethenteron camtschaticum | reverse complement strand
CCTCTCCCATCCATCTCCTCCCCCCCATCTCTCTCCCCCATCTCTCCTCCCCCCCATCTCTCTCTCTCTCCCCCATCTCTCTCCCCCCCTCCTCCCCCATCTCTCTCCCCCCCCCATCTCTCTCCCCCGTCTCTTTCTCCCCCATCTCACTCCCCCATCTCTCTCCCCCCCCGTCTCTCCCCCCCCCGTCTCTCCCCCCCCGTCTCTCCCCCCCCGTCTCTCCCCCCAGTCTCTCCCCCCCGTCTCTCTCCCCCATCTCTCTCCCCCATCTCTCTCCCCCCCGTCTCTCTCTCCCATCTCTCTCCCCCCATCTCTCTCCCCCATCTCTCCCCCCCCATCTCTCTCCCCCCGTCTCTCTCCCCCGTCTCTCCCCCCCGTCTCTCCCCCCAGTCTCTCTCCCCCGTCTCTCCCCCCGTCTCTCTCCCCCGTCTCTCCCCCATATCTCTCCCCCATCTCTCTCCCCCCGTCTCTCCCCCCCATCTCTCTCCCCCATCTCTCTCCCCCGTCTCTCTCCCCCGTCTCTCTCCCCCATCTCTCCCCCATTTCTCCCCCATCTCTCCCCCATCTCTCTCCCATCTCTCTCGTGGCCAGAGTCCTTGATGCGACGGCCACGTGAGAGGCCATTGAGTTTCGTCGTCTCTCCATTCAGATCCACGCTTCCTCGGCACGCTAGGGGGGGGGGTAACGAGGGGGGTAACGAGGGGGTAACGAAGGGGGTAACGAGGGGGGTAACGGGTTGTACACAACAACACCAAGACCCCCCGTCCCCCCTCTGCCTCGCGTGCCAGCCAGGTCTATTGCTGTGAGTCAGCGAGCGCCTATCGAGGTGGTCACGGCGCACGAGGCGGCGTGGTGGGGCCCAAGCCACCTTTGTCTCACCGGCACAGAAGAATGGCCGTGATGTAAAAACAACAACAACATCAACAACATCAACAACAACATCATCACAGCCGTTGTGAACACCCCGAGATAGAGGCAACCCAGAGCCAGGGACTGAATTCGGGTTGTACCTCCGTTGCGCACGACACGGCCGCCGTGAACCCCACCAACCCACACGGCCGTCGTGACCCCACTCACTCACACGGCCATCGTGAACCCCACCCACCCACACGGCCATCGTGAACTCCACACGGCCGCCGTGAACCCCACCAACCCACACGGCCGTCGTGAACTCCACACGGCCATCGTGAACCCCACCCACCCACACGGCCGTCGTGAACTCCACACGGCCATCGTGAACCCCACCCACCCACACGGCCGTCGTGAACTCCACATGGCCATCGTGAACCCCACCCACCCACACGGCCTTCGTGACCCCACACGGCCATTGTGAACTCCACACGGCCATCGTGAACCCCACCCACCCACACGGCCATCGTGAACTCCACACGGCCATCGTGACCCCACACGGCCATCGTGAACCCCACCCACCCACACGGCCATCGTGAACTCCACACGGCCATCGTGACCCCACACGGCCATCGTGAACCCCACCCACCCACACGGCCATCGTGACCCCACACGGCCATCGTGACCCCACACGGCCGCCGTGAACTCCACCCACCCACACGGCCATCGTGACCCCACACGGCCATCGTGACTCCACACGGCCATCGTGAACCCCACCCACCCACACGGCCATCGTGAACTCCACACGGCCGCCGTGAACCCCACCCACCCACACGGCCATCGTGACCCCACACGGCCATCGTGAATCCCACCCACCCACACGGCCATCGTGAACTCCACACGGCCGCCGTGAACCCCACCCACCCACACGGCCATCGTGACCCCACACGGCCATCGTGACCCCACACGGCCATCGTGAATCCCACACGGCCATCGTGAACTCCACACGGCCATCGTGACCTCAACACGGCCATCGTGAACCCCACACGGCCATCGTGAACCCCACCCACACGGCCATCGTGAACCCCACACCCACATGGTCATCGTGAACCCCACACGGCCATCGTGACCCCACACGGCCATCGTGAACCCCTCACGGGCATCGTGACCTCACACGGCCATCGTGAACCCCACACCTACATGGCCATCGTGACCTCAACACGGCCATCGTGAACCCCACACGGCCATCGTGAACCCCACACGGCCATCGTGAACCCCTCACGGGCATCGTGACCTCAACACGGCCATCGTGAACCCCACACCTACATGGCCATCGTGACCTCAACACGGCCATCGTGAACCCCACACGGCCATCGTGAACCCCACACCCACATGGTCATCGTGAACCCCACACGGCCATCGTGACCCCACACGGCCATCGTGAACCCCACACGGGCATCGTGACCTCACACGGCCATCGTGACCCCACCCTCACGGCCATCGTGACCTCACACGGCCATCGTGAACCCCACACCCACACGGCCGTCGTGAACCCCTCACCCCTACCCCCCCCGGAACCGGGGATCGAACCCCGTCCCGTCGACGTCGCTGGCTCGGAGCCTGACACAGGCCCCACACCGTCAGAGGTGACATCGCAGCCAAGAGTATTCATAACCGGGCCATTCGCAGCGGCAGCGAGCGCTGAAACGAGACCCGGGGAGGAGGAGGAGGCGGAGGAGTGGGGGGGGAGGTGAGGGGAGTGACGCACGAGACACACGCTCTGCCAGCATCAACACGCACACACGCACAAGCACGCACGCTCATGCACACACGCTCATGCACACACGCACAAGCACACACGCTCACGCTCACACGCTCATGCACACACGCACAAGCACACACGCACAAGCACACACGCTCATGCACACACGATCATGCACACACGCACAAGCACACACGCACAAGCACACACGCAGAAGCACAAGCACGCTCATGCATGCTTACGCACACACGCAGAAGCACGCACGCTCATGCACGCTTACGCACACACGTAGAAGCACGCACGCTCATGCACGCTTACGCACACACGCAGAAGCACGCACGCTCATGCACGCTCATGCACGCTTACGCACACACGCAGAAGCACGCACGCTCATGCACGCTTACGCACGCAAACGCACATGCTCGTGCACGCACAAGCATGCACAAGTACACGCACACTCACATGCACAACACGCACGCACACACAATCATGCACGCTCATGCACGCACGCACAATCATGCACACGTACACGCACACTCACATGTACACTCACACGCACGCACACACAATCATGCACACTCACATGCACACACTCACATGCACACACTCACATGCACACTCACACACAATCATGCACAACACGCATGCTCACACAAGCACACACTCACACACGCACACACAATCATGCACACTCACACACGCACACACAATCATGCACACTCTCACATGCACACTCACACACGCACACACAATCATGCACAACACGCACGCTCACACAAGCACGCACGCGCCCACGGCCACAGTGTGCACGCATGCTGCACGCACACTCACCCGTTCACACGCGCACACACACGCTCTGCTATCACACACACACACAGACGTCCTTACACACACACACACACAGACGTCCTTACACACACACAATACAGACAAAGATCCCCCGTGTAGCCTCAATACACTCACGTGCACGTACACATTCTTACACGCACACACACGCACTGCCAGCACACGCACTGCCAGCACACACACACTCACACGTGTGTGCGTGTGTGCTCACGGCCAGCACCAGTGACGATTATCTGAACTGGTCCCGGGCCTCCCCTAGGTCGACTCAGCCTCAAATGAGTACCTGGTGCGGTGTGTAGTAAACATCGCCACTGGGGAGACAAAGGCGGTCGGGCGTGGTGTTGACCACCCACCCCCTCGTGTACCGTTCCACGGCCTTCATAGGTGCTCGATAACAGCACTTGCCCCTACAGTATGTTAAGGCTACACGGGGGATCTTTGTCTTTATCTTTGTGTGTGCGTGTCACTCCCAGGGGGTTGATCGTGGCCGTGCCAGTGACTTTGTGCCAGCACCGCTGAGATGCTTGAACTGGGTTCAAGTCCTGGCTCTGGGTGTCTCTCTCTCTCTCGTGAACAATGCAAAGACAAAGATCCCCCCCCCACCGTGTAGCCTCAACAGACTGTAGGGGCAAGTGCTGTTAGCGAGCGGCACCTACGAAGGCTGCCGGCACTGTGGCACACGAGGGGGCGGGTGGCCAGCACCACGCCCGGCCGCCTTTGTCTCCCCCGGCGGCGATGTTGACTACACACCGCCACACCGAAGACTCATTTGAGGCCGAGTCCACCTAGGGGAGGCCCAGGACCGGTAGCAGCAGCAGTAGCAGCAGTAGTAGTAATATCAGTGGCAGCAGTAGTAGCAGTAGCAGCAGCAGCAGTATCAGTAGTAATATCAGTGGCAGCAGTAGTAGTATCAGTAGTAATATCAGTGGCAGCAGTAGTAGTATCAGTAGCAGCAGCAGTAATATAAGTAGCAGCAGTAGTATCAATAGCAGCAGCAGTAGTATCAGTAGCAGCAGTAGTATAAGTAGCAGCAGTAGTATCAGTAGAGCAGCAGCATCAGTAGCAGCAGCAGCTCCCTGCTCCCGTAGCTTCACCGCGCGAAGCTGCTGATGATGATGATGCTGATGATACTGCTGATGATGATGATACTGCTGCTATTGATACTGCTGCTGTTGATACTACTGATGATGATGATACTGCTGCTATTGATACTGCTGATGATGATACTGCTGCTATTGATACTGCTGATGATGATACTGCTGCTATTTATACTGCTGCTAATGATACTGCTGCTGTTGATACTACTGATGATGATGATACTGCTGCTATTGATACTGCTGATGATGATACTGCTGCTATTGATACTGCTGATGACGATACTGCTGCTATTGATACTGCTGCTAATGATACTGCTGATGATGATACTGCTGCCATTGATACTGCTGCTATTGATACTACTGCTGATGATGATACTTCTGATGATATGATGATACTGCTGATGATGATGATACTGCTGCTATTGATACTGCTGCTATTGATACTGCTGATGATGATACTGCTGCTGCTAATGATACTGCTGCTATTGATACTGCTGATGATACTGCTGCTACTACTGCTGATGATGATACTGCTGCTACTACTACTGCTGCTGCTACTGCTGATACCACTGCTGCTGCCACTACTGCTGCTGCTGATACCACTGCTGCTACTGCTGCTGCTACTACTGCTGCCGCTGCTACTGCTGATACCACTGCTGCTGCTGCTACTGCTGCCACTGCTGCTGCTACTGCTGATACCACTGCTGCTACTGCTGATACCACTGCTGCTACTACTGCTGCTACCACTGCTCCTACTGCTGATACCACTGCTGCTGCTACCACTGCTACTACTGCTGATACCACTACTGCTGCTGCCACTGCTGCTGATGCCACTGCTGCTGTCACTGCTACTACTGCTGCACGAATCCAACTGAGTAATGTCGCGGTGCAATCTCTCGAATTTGGCAAAACAAATGTCACCGTCCAGCGGCGAGCGGAGCGCAAGTGACCACACCACCGCCACACCACCACCACACCACACACCACCACACACCACCGCCACACACACCACCACACTACCACCACCACCACCACACCACCACACACCACCACACACCACCACACACCACCACCACCACACACCACCACCACACCACCGCCACACCACCACACACCACCACCACACCACCACACACCACCACCACCACACACCACCGCCACAACACACCAGCACCACAACCACCACACACCACCACACACCACCACCACACACCACCGCACCACCACCGCACTACCACCACACACACACCACCACACACCACCACCACACACCACCACACATGACCACACACCACCACCACACACCACCACACACCACCACCACACTACCACCACCACACACCACCACACTACCACCACCACACACCACCACACACCACCACACACCACCACCACACACCACCACACACACCACCACCACACACCACCACCACACCACCACACACCACCACACCACCACACACCACCACCACACACCACCACCACACACCACCACACCACCACACACCACCACCACACTACCACCACCACACACCACCACACACCACCACACACCACCACCACACACCACCACCACACACCACCACACACACCACCACACCACCACACACCACCACACCACCACACACCACCACCACACACCACCACCACCACACACCACCACACACCACACACACCACCACACACCACACACACCACCACCACACACCACCACACACCACCACACATGACCACACACCACCACCACACACCACTACACACCACCACACACCACCACCACACACCACCACACATGACCACACACCACCACACACCACCACCATCACACCACCACACACCACCACCACCACACACCACCACACCCACACACCACTACACAACACCACACACCACCACACACCACCACCACCACACACCACTACACACCACCACCACCACACACCACCACAACCACCACACACCGCTACACACCACCACACACCACCACCACCACCACACCACACACCACCACCACCACACACCACCACACACCACACACACACCACCACAACCACCACACACCGCTACACACCACCACCACCACACACCACCACACCACCACACACCACCACACACCACCACCAACACACACGACCACACACCACCACACACCACCACCACCACACACCACCACACACCACCACACTACCACACACACACCACCACACACCACCACACACCACACACACACCACCACCACACACCACCACACACCACCACAACCACCACACACCACCACAACCACCACCACCACACACCACCACACACCACCACACACCACCACACACCACCACCACACTACCACCACCACCACACACCACCACACACAACCACCACAACCAAACCACCACACACCACCACACTACCACACACACACCACCACACACCACCACCACCACACACCACCACACACCACCACACACCCACACACACCACCACACACCACCACAACCACCACCACCACCACCACACACCACCACACACCACCACACACCACCACACACCACACACACCACCACACACCACCACAACCACCACCACCACCACCACCACACACCACTACACTACCACCACACACCACCACACACCACACACACCACACACACACCACCACCACCACCACCACACACCACCACACTACCACACACACACCACCACACACCACCACACACCACACACACACCACCACACACCACCACACACCACCACACACCACCACACACCACCACGACACACCACACACACACCACCACCACACACACACCACCACCACCACCACCGCCACAACAACAGTGAGATGGCTTGGGGACTCTTATTTTGAAACGGCTCCAAATTCTCTCTCAAATCTTTTGAGGAAAAATACCCGCATGTGGTGGGGGGAGGGGGAGGAGGGGGGGGGCACAGGGGGGGAGGGGCAGGGGGGAGGGCAGGGGGGAGGGGCAGGGGGGAAGGGCAGGGGATAGGGGGAGGGGCAGGGGAGGAACTTATAAATCCCCGGGGAAGCTCTCTCCACTTGTGACTCTTTCCGTGCTGGCGGTTGCGTGAAGCGGTTTAAACCGATAACCGTTATGGGAACCGGTTACCAGGGTGCGGGGGAAGGGGGTGGGGGGCGGGGGTAGGGGGCAGGGCCCCCCCAAGTGGGGGCGCGGTTGGGTCAATCGCCCTCGATCGCCGCTCCGAGGCACAGAAACAACGTGCAGCCCCCCCCCCAAGACGCCCCCCCAACACCCACCCCAACCCCCCCCCCCTTACACCCCAAAGACCCCCCCTCAACACCCGAAAAAGGAGGAGGGGTTCTCTGCTTGGCCTACTCTTCCACTACAGCAACTGCTGCTGCACCACGAACATTGTGGTAACTACTGCTGCTGCTGCTGCACCACGAGTCACTGTGGTAGCTACTGCTGCTGCTGCTGCACCACGAGTCACTGTGGTAGCTGCTGCTGCTGCTGCACCACGAGTCACTGTGGTAACTACTGCTGCTACTACTGCACCACGAGTCACTGTGGTAGCTACTGCTGCTGCTGCTGCACCACGAGTCACTGTGGTAGCTACTGCTGCTGCTGCTGCACCACGAGTCACTGTGGTAGCTACTGCTGCTGCTGCTGCACCACGAGTCACTGTGGTAGCTACTGCTGCTACTGCTGCACAACGAACATTGTGGTAGCTACTGCTGCTGCTGCTGCACCACGAGTCACTGTGGTAGCTACTGCTGCTACTGGTGCACCACGAGTCACTGTGGTAACTACTGCTGCTGCTGCTGCACCACGAACATTGTGGTAGCTACTGCTGCTGCTGCTGCACCACGAGTCACTGTGGTAGCTACTGCTGCTGCTGCTGCACCACGAGTCACTGTGGTAGCTACTGCTGCTACTGCTGCACCACGAGTCACTGTGGTAGCTACTGCTGCTGCTGCTGCACCACGAGTCACTGTGGTAGCTACTGCTGCTGCTGCTGCACCACGAGTCACTGTGGTAGCTACTGCTGCTACTGCTGCACAACGAACATTGTGGTAGCTACTGCTGCTGCTGCTGCACCACGAGTCACTGTGGTAGCTACTGCTGCTGCACCACGAGTCACTGTGGTAGCTACTGCTGCTGCTGCTGCACCACGAGTCACTGTGGTAGCTACTGCTGCTGCTGCTGCACCACGAACATTGTGGTAGCTACTGCTGCTGCTGCTGCACCACGAGTCACTGTGGTAGCTACTGCTGCTGCACCACGAGTCACTGTGGTAGCTACTGCTGCTGCTGCTGCACCACGAGTCACTGTGGTAGCTACTGCTGCTGCTGCTGCACCACGTGCACTGTGGTAGCTACTGCTGCTGCTGCTGCACCACGAGTCACTGTGGTAGCTACTGCTGCTACTGCTGCTGCTGCACCACGAACATTGTGGTAGCTACTGCTGCTGCTGCTGCACCAGGAGTCACTGTGGTAGCTACTGCTGCTGCTGCTGCACCACGAGTCACTGTGGTAGCTACTGCTGCTGCTGCACCACGAACATTGTGGTAGCTACTGCTGCTGCTGCTGCACCACGAGTCACTGTGGTAGCTACTGCTGCTGCTGCTGCACCACGAGTCACTGTGGTAGCTACTGCTGCTGCTGCTGCTGCACCACGTGCACTGTGGTAGCTACTGCTGCTGCTGCTGCACCACGAGTCACTGTGGTAGCTACTGCTGCTGCTGCTGCACCACGAACATTGTGGTAGCTACTGCTGCTACTGCTGCACCACGAGTCACTGTGGTAGCTACTGCTGCTACTGCTGCACCACGAACATTGTGGTAGCTACTGCTGCTGCTGCACCACGAACATTGTGGTAGCTACTGCTGCTGCTGCTGCACCACGAGTCACTGTGGTAGCTACTGCTGCTGCTACTGCTGCTGCATCACGAGTCACTGTGGTAGCTACTGCTGCTACTGCTGCACCACGAACATTGTGGTAGCTACTGCTGCTGATGCTGCACCACGAACATTGTGGTAGCTACTGCTGCTGCTGCTGCACCACGAGTCACTGTGGTAGCTACTGCTGCTGCTACAGCTGCTGCACCACGAGTCACTGTGGTAGCTACTGCTGCTGCACCACGAGTCACTGTGGTAGCTACTGCTGCTGCTGCCACCACGAGTCACTGTGGTAGCTACTGCTGCTACTGCTGCACCACGAGTCACTGTGGTAGCTACTGCTGCTACTGCTGCACCACGAACATTGTGGTAGCTACTGCTGCTGCTGCTGCACCACGAACATTGTGGTAGCTGCTGAAGCAGTCACACAGTCACACAGTGACACAGTCACACAGTCACACAGTGACACAGTCACACAGTGACACAGTCACACAGTCACACAGTGACACCAGTGACACAGTCACACAGTCACACAGTGACACAGTCACACAGTGACACAGTCACACAGTGACACAGTGACACAGTGACAGTCACACAGTGACACAGTCACACAGTGACAGTCACACAGTCACACAGTGACAGTCACACAGTGACACAGTCACACAGTGACACAGTGACACAGTCACACAGTCACACAGTGACACAGTCACACAGTGACACAGTCACAGTGACACAGTCACACAGTCACACAGTGACACAATCAGACAGTGACACAGTGACACAGTCACACAGTCACACAGTCACACAGTGACACAGTGACACAGTGACACAGTCACACAGTGACACAGTCACACAGTGACACAGTCACACAGTCACACAGTGACACAGTGACACAGTCACACAGTGACACAGTCAGACAGTGACACAGTGACACAGTCACACAGTCACACAGTGACACAGTGACACAGTCACACAGTCACACAGTGACACAGTCACACAGTCACACAGTCACACAGTGACACAGTCACACAGTGACACAGTGACACAGTCACACAGTGACACAGTCACACACAGCCGATTGTAATGACCCCTACACCCTCATCAACTCAATCCTCTTGAAGCGGCGGAGTGAGCGGTGGCGCAGCGGTTAGCGCACCGCGAGGCAAATCTGGCGGGCGGCCCGAGTTCAATTCCAGGCCACGGCGAACATCAGTGGCGGAACCGGTCCTGTGGTGTCCCCCTCCCCCACCCCACCCCCACCCCTCCCCACCCCACCCCCACCCCACCCCCACCCCTCCCCCACCCCACCCCACCCCCACCCCACAGCGTGCTAACCACTGGACCCACCACTCCTGCCCACCGCCCCCTCCTATGTCCATTGAGGCTCCCTTAATGGCCCGGTGTTTCAGCTTCTCACTTAATAACAACAACAACGATGATGACGACGATGACGATCATCATCACCATCATCATCACGGCAGTAACAACAATCACTCGTATCGGCCTGTCGGGGGAGCGGTGGCGCAGCGGTGAGCGCGCTGCGCTGCGCCGGGCAAACATCGTCGAGCTCACAGACATCACTGCCCGCGATGGCCACAATCATCATCAGCAGCACCACCACAATCATCATCAGCAGCAGCAGCACTACCGGCAGCATAATCAGCATGAACGTCGACACACGAAACACCATCACCACCTTCATCAGTGACAGCAACATCATTTGATTTACCGTGATCATCACCACGACCACCAGCAGCATTATCACTGACATCAGCATCAATCAGCACGACCATCATCATCACCACAATCACTATCATCATCATCACCACAATCACTATCATCATCATCACCACCACAATCACTATCATCATCATCACCACAATCACTATCATCATCACCACAATCACTATCATCGTCATCACCACCATCACTATCACCACCATCACTATCACCACCACAATCAAAATCATCACTCATCACCACCCAGAAGTGCATTAACAAGAGGGCATTATTACATTATTACAGGATTGATGATCAATAATAAGAACGCTCATTATTAGCGTAGTTTTGTCGTTAATTTTATGATGTTTTGAACCTCTCTACTAAAGACCCACACAGAATAATCATCATCAACAACAACAACGAGAACGCTCATGTACAGCCCCCACAATTCCCACTTGCCCCGAGGACCCTTTAGTAGACGAGGCTAGGACCTACCCCTAGGTTTACTCGGCCTGAAATGGACTGCCAGGCTGTAACGGCGAGCCGAGATCACCACAGAGCACCCACGCTGAGCAATCACGCGTGGTGGTGGTGGTGGTGCACCAGCCACTCATCTCAGTCGTCTCAGTCAGTCGACCCGTGGCACCTGCTGGGTCTGCCCCGTGACCTCCTGCCAGCGGGCGTTCGACACTTCACGTGGTAGCCTCAAGGTGCACATGGCCTGGCACAAGCGCCGTGGTGACATCACCGCCACTTAGTGGCGAGACCCACAGACTCACAAAGAGACTCACAGAGACCCACAGACTCACACAGAGACCCACAGACTCACACAGATACTCACAGAGACTCACAGACTCCCACAGAGACCCACAGACTCCCACAGAGACCCACATACTCACAAAGAGACCCACAGACTCCCACAGAGACCCACAGACTCACACAGAGACCACAGACTCACACAGAGACCCACAGACTCCCACAGAGACCCACAGACTCGCACAGAGACCCACATACTCGCACAGAGACCCACAGACTCACACAGAGACCCACAGACTCACACAGAGACCCACAGACTCGCACAGAGACCCCCAGACTCGCAAAGAGACCCACAGACTCCCACAGAGACCCACAGACTCACACAGAGACCCACAGACTCACACAGAGACCCACAGACTCACACAGAGACTCACACAGAGACCCACAGACTCGCACAGAGACCCCCAGACTCGCACAGAGACCCACAGACTCCCACAGAGACCCAGAGACTCCCACAGAGACCCACATACTCGCAGAGACCCACATACTCGCACAGAGACCCACAGACTCCCACAGAGACCCACAGACTCCCACAGAGACCCACATACTCGCACAGAGACCCACAGACTCCCACGGAGACCCATAGACTCGCACAGAGACCCACAGACTCCCACAGAGACCCACAGACTCCCACAGAGACCCACAGACTCCCACAGAGACCCACAGACTCCCACAGAGACCCACAGACTCCCACAGAGACCCACAGACTCCCACAGAGACCCACATACTCACAAAGAGACCCACAGACTCCCACAGAGACCCACAGACTCACACAGAGACCACAGACTCACACAGAGACCCACAGACTCCCACAGAGACCCACAGACTCGCACAGAGACCCACATACTCGCACAGAGACCCACAGACTCACACAGAGACCCACAGACTCACACAGAGACCCACAGACTCGCACAGAGACCCCCAGACTCGCAAAGAGACCCACAGACTCCCACAGAGACCCACAGACTCACACAGAGACCCACAGACTCACACAGAGACCCACAGACTCACACAGAGACTCACACAGAGACCCACAGACTCGCACAGAGACCCCCAGACTCGCACAGAGACCCACAGACTCCCACAGAGACCCAGAGACTCCCACAGAGACCCACATACTCGCAGAGACCCACATACTCGCACAGAGACCCACAGACTCCCACAGAGACCCACAGACTCCCACAGAGACCCACATACTCGCACAGAGACCCACAGACTCCCACGGAGACCCATAGACTCGCACAGAGACCCACAGACTCCCACGGAGACCCATAGACTCGCACAGAGACCCACAGACTCCCACGGAGACCCATAGACTCGCACAGAGACCCACAGACTCCCACACGGAGTTCAAGAGCCTCGCACAGAGGCCTATTGCCGACTGTCTCTCCTTACAAGACAAACACGGCTGCTTTATATCCGCAGGATGCGCCCGTACGGGACGACTACTTCTGTACAGTCAACACACGCACTGCTTCCCCCCCTCCACGCCATGTCGGTGGTGCTGGGGAGGGGGGGGTTAACCATACTTCACCAGCCTGGTCAGACATCACTCACAGTAGCAGCAGCAGTAGCAGCAGCAGCAGTAGCAGCATCAGTAGCAGCAGCAGTAGAAGTAGCAGCAGTAGCAGCAGTAGCAGCAGCAGCCGCAGCAGCAGCCGCAGCAGCAGCAGGAGCAGCAGCAGCAGCAGCAGCAGCCGCAGCAGCAGTAGCAGCAGCAGCAGCAGCCGCAGCAGCAGCAGTAGCAGCAGTAGCAGCCGCAGCAGCAGCAGCAGTAGCAGCCGCAGCAGCAGCAGTAGCAGCAGCAGCAGCAGCCGCAGCAGCAGCAGCAGCCGCAGCAGCAGTAGCAGCAGCAGTAGCAGCAGTAGCAGCAGCAGCAGCCGCAGCAGCAGCAGCAGTAGCAGCAGTAGCAGCAGCAGCCGCAGCCGCAGCAGCAGTAGCAGCAGCAGCCGCAGCAGTAGCAGCAGCAGTAGCAGCAGTAGCAGCAGCAGCCGCAGCAGCAGCAGTAGCAGCAGTCGCAGCAGTAGCAGCAGCAGTAGCAGCAGCAGCAGCAGCAGTCGCAGTAGCAGCAGCAGCCGCAGCATCAGCAGCAGTAGCAGCAGTAGCAGCAGCAGTAGCAGCAGTAGCAGCAGCCGCAGCATCAGCAGCAGTAGCAGCAGTAGCAGCAGCAGCAGTAGTAGCAGCAGTAGCAGCAGCAGCAGTAGCAGCAGCAACAGCCGCAGCAGCAGCAGTAGCAGCAGCAGTAGCAGCAGTCACAGCAGTAGCAGCAGCCGCCACTGATGTGAGCCGTGGTGGGAATGGAACTGGGCTCCGAGGTTCGAAGTTTGGGGCACGAACCGACACTCGTGCCTGTGCGTCTGAGGCTCCCTTGATGGTACTGGCGGTAACTCGGCAAAGTCCAATTCTCACTTCATAGCAATTACTACTACGATGAGCCAAGAATGTCCGTGTGTAACGCGCGTGACGTCACGCCACATGCCGCACCCCCCGTCATTAATATTCATGAGCGGGTGGATTTTTACACGAGCGCAGAAGGTCGAACGGAAATTTTAAAACATCGCTAATTCGCTTCAAGTTTGACGTTTCTTTTGAAAGTGAATCTAATAACAAAGCGCATTTGGTGTCTTTATTTACTTCTTCAGCACATGAGACAAAATGCAAGTCTAATTTATGCTTCTACATTACGGTAAAATAGACATGTCTCGGTGATTTCCCAGATATTGTATCGAAATCCAATTTATTTCAACCCCAGCGACCGAAAGCAGAGCGGTGAACTTGAACAAATTGAAGGTCAGTTGTAGACAGTGCTACAGTGACATCAAGCGAGGTGTTTTATGACGTAGTTTCGTGCAAGATCCACTGCCATTAATACAGTGCTACTGTGACATCAAGCGAGGTGTTTGACGACTTAGTTTCGTGCAAGATTCACTGCCATTAAATGAAAAGATACAATGATACTCTGCTCCAATTTTTCGTAAATATTACAGCTTCTGTCCCAGGATGGGCAAACAAGCTCGTCGTCTTACATAATCACGTTGGTGGTGGTTTGTGTGTGTCTGTGTGTGTGTCTGTCTGTGTGTGTGTCTGTGTGTCTGTCTGTGTGTCTGTCTGTGTGTCTGTCTGTGTGTCTGTCTGTGTGTCTGTCTGTGTGTCTGTCTGTGTGTCTGTCTGTGTGTCATCTCATCTCATCTTCGCCGGTTGGAACCATTTAGGCTGGCCTGCCTACGATCCATCCTGGGTTTAACCAGGCTGGATTGTGTGAGGAGCTCACAAATCCTTGAAAGATCTGGGCAAAGTCCCATCGGTGAGCTCCTCCGGCAGGCAAGGCTGCGTTTGGCTGGGTCATGTAGCCCGCATGCCCAGCCACCGCATGCCTAAACAGCTTTTGTTCGGCCGGATCGAGGGGGCTAAACAGGCGCGGCACGGGCTAGAGAAGAGATGGAGTGATGTGGTACAGGAGGACGTGGAGCTGAGTGGACTTGCCGATGACTGGTACCAGCGGTGTCAAGATCGGCCTCTGTGGAGGAGGCTCGTGAAGGACGCTACTGGGCAGTTGGAGGCAGTCGCCCTCCAACAACAACGGAGGGCGGAGGAGCGACGGTCACAACAACGAGCAGAGCGCCGGGTGGCTAAAATACAGCAAGTTGGTACAGTAGGGGCACAGGTGGTGCATCAGCCAGTCATCTCGGTCATCTCAGTCAGTCGACCAGTGGCACCTGGGTCTGCCCCGTAACCTCCTGCCAGCGGGCGTTCGACACTTCACGTGGCCTCAAGGTGCACATGGCCTGGCACACGCGTCGTGGTGACGTCACCGCCACTTAGTGGCGAATGGCGGTTGTTGTTGTTGTCTCTGTGTCTCTCACAGCTCTGTGCTGCGTCTATTCGTGTGTCTCTGTGTCTCCCCCAGCTCTGTGCTGCGTCTATTCGTGAGTCTCTGTGTCTCTCCCTGCTCTGGCTGCGTCTATTCGTTAGTCTCTGTGTCTCTCCCAGCTCTGTGCTGCGTCTATTCGTGTGTCTCTGTGTCTCCCCCAGCTCTGTGCTGCGTCTATTCGTGTGTCTCTGTGTCTCTCCCAGCTCTGTGCTGCGTCTATTCGTGAGTCTCTGTGTCTCCCCCAGCTCTGTGCTGCGTCTATTCGTGTGTCTCTGTGTCTCTCACAGCTCTGTGCTGCGTCTATTCGTGTGTCTCTGTGTCTCCCCCAGCTCTGTGCTGCGTCTATTCGTGTGTCTCTGTGTCTCTCCCAGCTCTGTGCTGCGTCTATTCGTGAGTCTCTGTGTCTCCCCCAGCTCTGTGCTGCGTCTATTCGTGTGTCTCTGTGTCTCTCACAGCTCTGTGCTGCGTCTATTCGTGAGTCTCTGTGTCTCTCCCAGCTCTGTGCTGCGTCTATTCGCGTGTCTCTGTGTCTCTCCCAGCTCTGTGCTGCGTCTATTCGTGTGTCTGTGTGTCTCCCCCAGCTCTGTGCTGCGTCTATTCGTGTGTCTGTGTGTCTCCCCCAGCTCTGTGCTGCGTCTATTCGTGTGTCCCTGTGTCTCCCCCAGCTCTGTGCTGCGTCTATTCGTGTGTCTCTGTGTCTCTCCTAGCTCTATGCTGCGTCTATTCGCGTGTCTCTGTGTCTCTCCCAGATCTGTGCTACGTCTATTCGTGAGTCTCTGTGTCTCTCCCAGCTCTGTGCTGCATCCATTCGTGAGTCTCTGTGTCTCCCCCAGCTCTGTGCTGCGTCTATTCGTGTGTCTGTGTGTCTCTCACAGCTCTGTGCTGCGTCTATTCGTGAGTCTCTGTGTCTCTCCCAGCTCTGTGCTGCGTCTATTCGTGAGTCTCTGTGTCTCTCCCAGCTCTGTGCTGCGTCTATTCGTGTGTCTCTGTGTCTCTCCCAGCTCTGTGCTGCGTCTATTCGTGAGTCTCTGTGTCTCTCACAGCTCTGTGCTGCGTCTATTCGTGTGTCTGTGTCTCCCCCAGCTCTGTGCTGCGTCTATTCGTGTGTCTCTGTGTCTCTCCCAGCTCTGTGCTGCGTCTATTCGTGTGTCTGTGTCTCTCCAGCTCTGTGCTGCGTCTATTCGTGTGTCTCTGTGTCTCTCCCAGCTCTGTGCTGCGTCTATTCGCGTGTCTCTGTGTCTCTCCCAGCTCTGTGCTGCGTCTATTCGTGAGTCTCTGTGTCTCCCCCAGCTCTGTGCTGCGTCTATTCGTGTGTCTCTGTGTCTCTCACAGCTCTGTGCTGCGTCTATTCGTGTGTCTCTGTCTCTCCCAGCTCTGTGCTGCGTCTATTCGTGTGTCTCTGTGTCTCTCCCAGCTCTGTGCTGCGTCTATTCGTGTCTCTGTGTCTCTCCCAGCTCTGTGCTGCGTCTATTCGTGAGTGTCTGTGTCTCCCTCAGCTCTGTGCTGCGTCTATTCGTGTGTTTCTGTGTCTCTCCCAGCTCTGTGCTGCGTCTATTCGTGTGTCTGTGTCTCTCCCAGCTCTGTGCTGCGTCTATTCGTGAGTCTCTGTGTCTCTCCCAGCTCTGTGCTGCGTCAATTCGTGTGTCTCTGTGTCTCTCCCAGCTCTGTGCTGCGTCTATTCGTGTGTCTCTGTGTCTCTCCCAGCTCTGTGCTGCGTCTATTCGTGAGTGTCTGTGTCTCCCTCAGCTCTGTGCTGCGTCTATTCGTGTGTTTCTGTGTCTCTCCCAGCTCTGTGCTGCGTCTATTCGTGTGTCTGTGTCTCTCCCAGCTCTGTGCTGCGTCTATTCGTGAGTCTCTGTGTCTCTCCCAGCTCTGTGCTGCGTCAATTCGTGTGTCTCTGTGTCTCCCCCAGCTCTGTGCTGCGTCTATTCGTGTGTCTCTGTATCTCTCCCAGCTCTGTGCTGCGTCTATTCGTGTGTCTGTCTGTCGTTACTATCCCTGTGAGCGGTGGCGGAGTGGTTAGCGCTCCACTCTGCTACGAACTCGGCGACCCGAGTTCGATTCCCGCTCGCCAGCGATGATTATCTGAACCCGGTGCTGGGCCTCGCCTAGGTCGACTCGGCCTCAAATGAGTACCTGGTGTGGTGCGTAAACATCGCCACTGGGGAGACAAAGGCGGCCGGGCGCGGTGCTGACCACCTACATCATCGTGTGCCGCAGTGCCGACCTTCATAGTTGCTGCTCGCTAACAGCACTTGCCCCTACAGTCTGCTAAGGCTACACGGGGGGAGGGTAACCTTTGTCTTTGCGGCCAGCAGCATGCCTGACACCCACCTTCCTCTCCCCAGATCTCATCGTTGTTGCTGCTGTTGTTGTTGTTGTTTTTCTGTTCACACTCCGGCGAGTACTCATTCACGGCCGAGTTGACCTAGAGGAAGCCCAGAACCAGGTCCGGTTCTTCGTCCATCGCTCTCGCTGCTGCTGCTGCTGCTCGTGACCGGGAATCGAACTCGGGTGGCCGGCTTCGCCGCTGCGAGCGCGCTAACCGCTGCCCCACCGCTCCCCCCCACCTCCCCGCCACGCGCGCAGTCGTACACAGCAGCCGCCGCCACTGGATACTTAGTGCCGGTGACGTCACCACAGGGCTTGTGCCAGGCTAGGTGCACGTACGCACGTTTGCAAATGCAGTACACGCTGCATACGCGACGATTGCTTTGTATATTCACAGTCCGTGTCAGGCTTAAGCGGTACTCAAATAAATAAATAGCCTCTGAACTGGTGGAGAAAATTCCACGTTCTTATGGCAGGGGGTCAGTATGTCCACGATGTTCTCGAGAAATACTGTGTACACGTGTGCAACGTCGTGTGTATATGCAGAATCTCTGTGTGTACATTCATGTCAACACACGTGTGTGAGAGTGTGCGAGTGAGGGTGTGTGCTGGAGCGGTGGCGCAACGGTTAGCGCACCCCGCTGCACACCCAGTCACCCGAGTTCGACTCCCGATCAAGGCCAACATCGGTGACGAAAATTCTCATCCTGTCCTGGGCCTACCCTAGGTCGGCTCGGCCTCAAATAAGTACCAAATGCGGTGCGTAAACCTCGGCATTGGGGGAGACAAAGGCGGACGGCCGTGGTGCTGGCCACCCACCCACCCCCTCGTGTACCGTTCCGGCCTTCATAGGTGCCGCTCGCTAACAGCACTTGCCCCTACAGTCTGCTCAGGCTACACGGGGGGATCTTTGTGGTATGATGTTGTGAGAATTGAAGCTGCAGATGAGAGGAGAGGGGAGGAGAGGCTGCCATTCCTCTGTCGGGAGCTGGACCGGCCACCACCTGGACACTTTGTGGAATACAGGGGGCGCAGTGGACTTATTCCGGTTCCAGTCACCACGAGATATGGACAGTCCCCGACTCGGGGAAGAATAACACCAGACGGTGAAGTGGCTCTTATCCTGAATATAATAATCATGAGAGGGGAGCATGGGGAGCGAGGTCCTGGTTACCGTGGGCTCGCCTCCCCATCAACGTCAGCCGATCAATGGCGGTGGTGGATTATGCCTCCATCACAGATGAACGTCAGTGCAGGGATACAGGCCAGGCTGATGAGGCAGATGACTCTATGAGCTGTCCCAAGCGCTGGTTAAAGTGGGCACGAGTGATAGTCATCCTGTTGGGTGACTTTGATGCCCAAGTGGGTCATGATGCAGGCACCTAGGCTGGAGCGAAGGCATGGGCCAGATCAGCTCAATAACAACGCGAGGAGGCTGCTAGACTTCTGTGCAGCCCATGATCCTGTAATCACCAACACGCTGTTTCCCAGCATCGGCGCATCCACACAACATCTAGGAAGCACGCCGGATCCGAGCAGGAACATCGGCTGGACTATCTAGTGACAGAACAGCGAATGCAGGTCCTTGTCCTTGACACCGTAGCCTATCACGGAGATGATCTTCTCAATGACCATCGGCTTGTCATCTGTAAGCTGCGCCAGTAATTCTTCCACAGCGGTGGTGGGTGTCCACATCGGACCCCCACTCAAACCCACAGTAGCCTGGTGTCAGCCAGCTGTGCAAAGTTGTGAGTGAGAGTTGATCATCGATAGCAGCCCCCCCACCGCCCCCAACTCTCTCGCTACCACAAATCACTCTTTCATTCCATCACGAAAGTGACTTGCAGCACCACACCGATGACAATCCTTAACGGCGAGAGTGGCCATCTGAACTGTGACCCTCAGGAACAGGTTTTCAGGTTTGCTGAGCATTTCTCTGAGGTCTTGGGGGAGGGGAAACCCTCAGACCCAGATAACATCACGGCACAAGGTGGGGTTGACCCCTCTAGGGCCGCAGAACCTCAAATACTGGAGGAAGTACCCATCACCCGTGAGTGACAGGGTGATGTGCCCTTTCCTGAGGAAGTTCGAAGGGCGATCCAGACCCCAAAACCAAACAAAAGTGCCGAGGAAGAGGTGGCATTGGTGTGCAGGACACCCTGTTTGACATCATGACAACCACATGGACCACAGGACAGGTTCTGCGGCATTGGCAGGATGCCCTGGCGGTCCCTCCTTTTGTAAGAAAGGGAACCGCAATGATTGCCACAACTTACCGGGGCATCTTCCTCCTCGGTAAGCTGAGGTCCTGGCAACGACTACTCAACAGGAACGCCGGTTTCTGCAGAGGTCAAGGGAATTCTAATAGGCCCCACGTCTCTGCGTCACTGACCTGGGCAAGGACTATGATGATACTATCAATAGGCCAGAACTTAGGGTGTTTTTTTTTACTTGGTGCCTTTGGGGTCCTTTGTAGTCTCTTCTCACAATCGTTCAGGACCTTTGTAAAGCTCCGTGGCCTGGAGGTCAGAGCCATTTTGGGCGCTGCGGTGGACAAATGTTTGCTACCTCGCCTGGTATGCAGGAGGTCGTGGGTTCAATCCTGACCCCGGCGCCTGCTGCTGTATATTTGGGGTTAGCGGTGTCTCTCTCCCGGTGGTTGCGTGGATTTTTCTCCGGGTCCTCTGGTTAGTCCCTCCACATTTAGAAATGCACGTTTAGAGTTATTCGGCTGCTGCTACACATTTGCACATGATGAGCATCTTCGTTGAGCTATCATTTGCGATGGCCAGATCGCTCATGCGAAAAAGCTACTCAGTTCAGTGGACCTTCCCTGGTAGTTTGTGGTTTAGTTGTATTTCCTGTTCGCTCTGCGGTGCGACAGGGACTTCCACCGACTCCTACGCCACTCAACATATTTTTTGACCGCGTATTTTGAGAAGATTTTGTTTGGCTGTGCCGGAGGAACTTCCGTCTGTTACAACAGATACAGTGGGACGCTGATCGGTGGCCGGGTACGGCAAAGGGATGCCTCCCTATTGGCGAACCATGTTTTGATTATTCAAATAAGTTGGCTGCTATAAATTTCCACATGCTAAGGAGATTCATTTGTGGCCAGGTCGCTTCTAAAAAGGAAGCTAATAGCTCAGTGGGCTTCACCTGGTCAAATAAAAATTGTTTCGTTTAATGTGTATTTTTGGGGGGATTTGCTTACCTTTCTGAAACTTTGCACTGCTATCGTGTTGCTGCATCGTTTGTTGTGGTAACGTTCTAACACGCCCCTACTGGACATGTCAACAACAGCTTTATAGCTCATAGGATTCCCCCAGTATTAATACATCTTCTGATTCTTCCAATTCTGATGTTGCGTGTGCTGCCGATCTGGCGATCGCTGCTCCCTCTGATCAGCGGGAGGCTGTTCTGCTGAACCTGGAGCGTGCCACGAAGCGAGAGGACCTCGACATCATCTCCAACAAGACAAAGGACCTGAACTTGGAAGTTTATAGCCATCAAAATCTACACCCCCCCCCTCGACTCCCCATGCGTCATGGGGCAGTTGTGGAGAGATTGGAGCGGTTCCTATTCGTGGACAGTGTGCGTATGTACGGTACGTACGTTGAACTTTCTTTCGCACCGTACGTAGCCCACCGTGCTCAACGGTTTGGCAGCAGAGGTCTCATTTCGAGTCAGTCGAGCGGCATTATATTGCTAATCAGCCGCGCAACGCTGTGTGGAAGCTACCTGGCCTGTCGCTCCATGCAAAGCTTCGGGTGTATTCGGCCACAGTGTGTGGCCTTCCTACCACCCATCCTGAGTGTAACCTGCAGGCTGGATTGTGTGAGGAGCTCACAGACACTTGAAAGATCTGGACACAGTCCCATCAGTGAGCTCCTCCGGCAGGCAAGGCTGTGTTGGCTGGGTCATGTAGCCCGCATGCCCAGCCACCGCATGCTCAAGAAGATCCTATTTGGCCACATAGAGGGGGCTGGACAGGCACGGCACAGGCTAGAGAAGAGATGGAGCTGATGGGTGAGTGGGTGAGTGGCACGGGCTAGAGAAGAGATGGAGTGATGGGTGAGTGGGTGAGTGACACGGGCTAGAGAAGAGACGGAGCTGATGGGTGAGTGGGTGATTGACACGGGCTAGAGAAGAGACGGAGTGATGGGCGAGCGGGTGAGTGGCACGGGCTAGAGAAGAGATGGAGTGATGGGTGAGTGGGTGAGTGACACGGGCTAGAGAAGAGATGGAGTGATGTGGTACAGGAGGATGTGGAGCTGAGTGGACTTGCCGATGACCGGTACCAGCGGTGTCAAGATCGGCCTCTGTGGAGGAGGAGGCTCGTGAAGGACGCTACTGGGCAGTTGGAGGCAGTCGCCCTCCAACAACAACAACGGAGGGTGGAGGAGCGACGCTCACAACAACGAGCGAAGCTCCGGGCGGCTAAACCACAGCGAGTTGGCACAGTAGGGGAAAGAACACAGGTGGTGGTGCATCTGCCAGTGATCTCAGTGAGTCAACCCACGACACCCGGTGTGGGTCTGCCTCGTGACCTGCTGCCAAACTTCACGTGGCCTCAAAGTGCACCTCGCTTGGCACAAGTGCCGGGGCTGATGTCACCGGCCAAACGGCAACTTCCCTTGTTGTTGATGGCTCACGGATGTACGTACGTGTCCGTGGTGTGTCCGTGGTGTTTGTGTGTGTGTTTGTGGTGTGTGTGTTTGGTGTGTGTCTGTGTGTGCGTTTGTGTGTCTGTGTGTTCGTTATTTGTGTGTGTGTTGTGTGTGATTGTGTGTGTGTTTGTGTGTGGTTAGTGTGTAGATGTGTGTGTGTTTGTGTGTGTGTATCTGTGTTTGTGTGTCTGTGTGTTTGTGTGTATCTGTGTGTGTGTTTGTGTGTGTGTTTGTGTGTGTGTGTGTATGTGTGTGTGTATCTGTGTGTGTATCTGTTTGTGTGTATCTGTGTGTATCTGTGTGTTTGTGTGTATGTGGTGTTTTGGTGTGTCTGTGTGTGTCTGTGTGTATCTGTGTGTGTGTGTCTGTGTGTGTCTGTGTATCTGTGTGTGTGTATCTGTGAGTGTATCTGTGTGTGTATCTGTGTGTTTGTGTGTATCTGTGTGTTTGTGTGTATGTGTGTGTCTGTGTGTAATCTGTGTGTCTGTCTGTGTGCATCTGTGTGTGTCTGTGTGTGTGTATCTGTGTGTGTGTCTGTGTGTATCTCTGTGTGTCTGTGTGTGTGTGTCTGTGTGTGTGTCTGTGTGTGTGTCTGTGTTGTGTGGTGTCTGTGTGTGTCTGTGTGTGGTGGTATCTGTGTGTTGCTCGTGTGTATCTTCTGTGTGTGTCTGGTGTGTGTCTGTGTGCATCTGTGTGTGTGTCTGTGTGTGTGTGTGTCTGTGTGTGTCTGTGTGTGTGTATCTGTGTTGTTGTCTGTCTGTGTGTGTCTGTGTGGTATCTGTGTGTGTGTCTGTGTGTGTCTGTGTGCTCTGTGTGTGTGTCTGTGTGTGTCTGGTGTGTGCATCTGTGTGTGTGTCTGTGTGTGTCTGTGTGTGTGTCAGTGTGTGTGTCAGTGTGTGTGTCTGTGTGTGTATCTGTGTGTGTGTGTGATGAGGGTGTGAGTGTCTCTGTGTTTGTTGTGTGTCTGTGTGTTGTGTGTGAGATGAGGTGTGAGTGTGTGTGTGTATCTGTTGTGTGTCTGTGTGTGTGTCTGTGTGTGTGTCTGTGTGTCTGTGTGTGTGTCTGTGTGTGTGTATCTGTGTGTGTGGTCTGTGTGTGTGTCTGTGTGTGTGTCTGTGTGTGTGTCTGTGTGTGTGTGTGTCTGTGTGTGTGTCTGTGTGTGTGTCTGTGTGTGTGTGTCTGCTGTTGTGTCTGGTGGTGTGGTGTGTGGTGTCTGTGGTGTGGTGTCTGTTGTGTGTGTCTGTGTGTGTGTGTGTATCTGTGTGGTGTCGTGTGTGTGTCGTGTGTCTGTGGTGTCTGTTGTGTGTGTCTGTGTGTGTCTGTGTGTGTGTATCTGTGTGTGTGTCTGTGTGTGTGTCAGTGTGTGTGTCAGTGTGTGTGTCTGTGTGTGTATCTGTGTGTGTGTGTGATGAGGGTGTGAGTGTCTCTGTGTTGTGTGTGTGTCTGTGTGTGTCTGTGTGTGAGATGAGGGTGTGAGTGTGTGTGTGTATCTGTGTGTGTGTCTGTGTGTGTGTCTGTGTGTGTGTCTGTGTGTCTGTGTGTGTCTGTGTGGTGTATCTGTGTGTGTGTGTCTGTGTGTGTCTGTGTGTGTGTCTGTTGTGTGTGTCTGTGTGTGTGTGTCTGTGTGTGGTGTGTGTGTGTGTGTCTGTGTGTGTGTCTGTGTGTGTGTCTGTGTGTGTCTGTGTGGTGTGTGTGTCTGTGTGTGTGTCTGTGTGTGTGTCTGTGTGTGTGTGTGTATCTGTGTGTCTGTGTGTGTGTCTGTGTGTGTCTGTGTGTGTCTGTGTGTGTGTCTGTGTGTGTGTATCTGTGTGTGTGTGTCTGTGTGTGTGTCTGTGTGTGTCTGTGTGTGTGTCTGTGTGTGTGTGTTGTCTGTGTGTGTGTCTGTGTGTGTGTATCTGTGTGTGTGTGTCTGTGTGTGTGTGTCTGTGTGTGTGTCTGTGTGTGTGTCTGTGTGTGTGTCTGTGTGTGTGTGTGTGTCTGTGTGTGTGCTGTGTGTGTGGCGAGCCGGCAGAGTAGGGGGGGGGGTTAGCGCTCCGCTCGCTACAAAAACTCGGCGACCCGAGTTCGATTCCCGCTCACCGCCAACTTCGGCGACGATTCTCCGAACCGGTTCCCCCCACTCCTCCCCTCTAGGTCGACTCAGCCTCAAACGAGTACCTGGTGCAGCCGTGTGTAGTAAAACATCGTCGCCACCGGGGAGACAAAGGCGGCCGGGCGTGGTGCCGGCCACCCACCCCTCGTGTGCCACCGTGCCGGCCTTCACAGGTGCTACTCGCTAGCAGCACTTGCCCGTGCAGCCTGTTGAGGCTACACGGGGGACCTTTGTCTGTGTGTGTGTCTTTGTAAACACCTCGTCAGTGTCTCGCTCTACTCACCTCCTCCTCACCGTCTCTTCCTCACCACCTCACCACCACCACCTCCTCACACCACCTCCTCACCACCGTCTCTTCCTCACCACCACCACCTCTTCCTCACCTCGTCACCACCACCACCTCTTCCTCCTCACCGTCTCTTCCTCACCTCTTCCTCACCACCACCCCTCACCACCTCTTCCTCACCGTCTCTTCCTCCTCACCACCTCCTCTTCCTCACCACAACCTCCTCACCACCCCCTCACCACCAACCTCCTCGTCTCTTCCTCACCACCTCTTCCTCACCACCCCCCCTCACCACCACCACCTCGTCCTCACCGTCTCTTCCTCACCACCACCTCCACACCGTCCCTTCCTCCTCTTCCTCACCACCTCCTCACCACCACCTCCTCCTCACCGTCTCTCCTCACCACCTCGTCACCACCACCACCTCCTCCTCACCGTCTCTTCCTCACCACCACCTCACCACCTCCTCCTCGTCTCTTCCTCACCGTCTCGTCCTCACACCTCGTCTTCCTCACCACCACCTCCTCACCACCACCTCCTCCACGTCCACCTCCCCACGTCCACCTCCTCCACGTCCACCTCACCACCACGTCCACCACGTCCACCTCTTCTTCTTCTTCTCGTCGTCGTCGTCGTCCCCCCGCGCCGCGCTCAGCCACAATGCGGGGCGCGAGACGCGCGCGCGCGACTTCGCACTGCGCATGCGCGGGGCCACGCGCAGGGCGGGGCCTGTGGCGGGGGAGGGGCGGCGGTGGAGTTGCCGGGGGTTGGGGGGCGATGTGGGGGGAGGGGATGGAGGAGGAGGGGGATCTGTGTGATGAGGGTGTGAGTGTCTGTG
>WFAB01002830.1:0-26096 GCA_018977245.1 Lethenteron camtschaticum | reverse complement strand
TGGTGGTGGTGAGCTCTGGTGAGGATGGTAGTGGTGGTGAGCTCTGGGTGATGGTGGTAGTGGTGGTGAGCTCTGGGTGAGTGTGGTGGTTGGTGAGCTCTGGGTGATGTGGTGGTGGTGGTGAGCTCTGGGTGAGTGGTGGTGGTGAGCTCTGAGTGAGGAGTGGTGGTGTGGTGAGCTCTGGGTGAGGAGTGGTGGTGTGGTGAGCTCTGGGTAGTGGTGTGGTGGTGGTGAGCTCTGGGTGAGTGGTGGTGGTGGTGGCTCTGGGTGAGTGGTGGTGGTGGTGAGCTCTGGGTGAGTGATGGTGGTGGTGGTGAGCTCTGGGTGAGGAGTGGTGGTGGTGGTGAGCTCTGGGTGAGGAGTGGTGGTGGTGTGAGCGCTCTGGGTGAGTGGTGGTGGTGAGGAGCTCTGGTGAGTGGTGGTGGTGGTGGTGAGCTCTGGGTGAGTGGTGGTGGTGAGCTCTGGGTGAGTGGGTGGTGGTGAGCTCTGGATGAGTGGTGGTGGTGGTGGTGAGCTCTGGCTGAGGAGTGGTGGTGTGGTGAGCTCTGGGTGAAGTGGTGGTGGTGGTGAGCTCTGGGTGAGTGGTGGGTGGTGAGCTCTGGGTGAGTGGTGGTGGTGGTGAGCTCTGGGTGAGTGGTGGTGATGGTGAGCTCTTGGGTGAGTGATGGTGGTGGTGGTGAGCTCTGGGTGAGGATGGTGGTGGTGGTGAGCTCTGGATGAGTGGTGGTGGTGGTGGTGAGCTCTGGTGAGGGGTGGTGGTGGTGAGCTCTGGGTGAGTGGTGTGAGCTCTGGGTGAGTGGTGGTGGTTGTGAGCTCTGGGTGAGTGTGTGGTGGTGAGCTCTGGGTGAGTGGTGGTGGTGGTGAGCTCTGGGTGAGGGGTGGTGGTGGTGGTGAGCTCTGGGTGAGTGGTGGTGAGCTCTGGGTGAGTGGTGTTGGTGAGCTCTGGGTGAGTGGTGGTGGTGCTCTGGGTGAGTGGTGGTGGTGGTGTGCTCTGGGTGAATGGTGGTGAGCTCTGGGTGAGGAGGTGGTGGTGGTGGTGAGCTCTGGGTGAGTGATGTGGTGGTGAGCTCTGGGTGAGTGGTGGTGGTGGTGATCTCTGGGTGAGGAGTGGTGGTGGTGGTGAGCTCTGGGTGAGTGGTGGTGGTGGTGGTGAGCTCTGGGTGAGTGGTGGTGGTGAGGAGCTCTGGGTGAGTGGTGGTGGTGGTGGTGAGCTCTGGGTGAGTGGTGGTGGTGGTGAGCTCTGGGTGAGTGGTGTGGTGGTTGTCTGGGTGAGTGGTGGTGAGCTCTGGGTGAGGAGTGGTGGTGGGTGGTGTGAGCTCTGTGGATGAGTGGTGGTGGTGAGCTTGGTGAGTGGTGGTGGTGAGCTCTGGGTCAGTGGTGGTGGTGGTGAGCTCTGGGTGAGGAGTGGTGGTGGTGGTGGTGAGCTCTGGGTGAGTGTGGTGGTGTGGTGGTGAGGAGCTCTGGATGAGTGGTGGTGGTGAGCTCTGGAGTGAGTGGTGGTGGGGGTGGTGGGTGTGGTGAGCTCTGGGTTAGGAGTGGTGGTGGTGGTGAGCTCTGGGTGAGGAGTGGTGGTGGTGATGAGCTCTGGGTGAGTGGTGGGTGGTGGTGAGCTCTGGGTGAGTGGTGGTGGTGGTGGTGGTAAGCTCTGGGTGAGTGGTGGTGGTGAGCTCTGGGTGAGTGGTGGTGTGGTGGTGAGCTCTGGGTGAGTGGTGGTGGTGGTGAGCTTTGGGTGAGTGGTGGTGGTGGTGTGAGCTCTGGGTGAGTGGTGGTTGGTCTCTGATGGTGGTTGGTGAGCTCTGGGTGAGAGTGGTGGTGGTGAGCTCTGGGTGAGTGGTGGTGGTGGTGAGCTCTGGGTGAGTGGTGGTGGTGGTGGTGAGCTCTGGGTGAGTGGTGGTGGTGGTGGTGAGCTCTGGGAGTGAGGGGTGGTGTGGTGAGCTCTGGGTGAGAAGTGGTGGTGGTGGTGAGCTCTGGGTGAGTGGTGGTGGTGGTGGTGAGCTCTGGGTGAGTGGTGGTGGTGAGCTCTGGGTGAGTGGTGGTGGTGGTGAGCTCTGGTGAGTGGTGGGTGGTGGTGGTCGTGGTGAGGAGCTCTGGGTGAGTGGTGGTGGTGAGCTCTGGGTGAGTGGTGGTGGTGGTGAGCTCTGGGTGAGTGTGGTGGTGGTGAGCTCTGGGTGAGTGGTGGTGGTGAGCTCTGGGTGAGTGGTGGTGGTGGTGAGCTCTGGGTGAGTGGTGTGGTGGTGAGCTCTGGGTGAGTGGTGGTGGTGGTGAGCTCTGGTGGAAGTGGTGGTGGTGTGGTGAGCTCTGGTGAGGAGTGGTGGTGGTGAGCTCTGGGTTAGGAGTGGTGGTGGGGTGAGCTCTGGGTGAGTGGTGGTGGTGGTGGTGGTGAGCTCTGGGTGAGTGGTGGTGGTGGTGGTGAGCTCTGGGTGAGTGGTGGTGGTGTGTGAGCTCTGGGTGAGTGGTGGTGTGGTGAGCTCTGGGTGAGTGGTGGTGGTGAGCTCTGGGTGAGTGGTGGTGGTGGTGAGCTCTGGGTGAGTGGTGGTGGTGGTGAGCTCTGGGTGAGGAGTGGTGGTGGTGGTGAGCTCTGGGTGAGTGGTGGTGGTTGTGAGCTCTGGGTGAGTGGTGAGTCTGGTGATGGTGAGCTCTGGGTGAGTGGTGGTGGTGGTGAGCTCTGGGTGAGTGGTGGTGGTGAGCTCTGGGGTGAGTGGGTGGGTGGTGGTGGGTGAGCTCTGGGTGAGGAGTGGTGGTGGTGGTGAGCTCTGGGTGAGGAAGTGGTGGTGGTGGGTGAGCTCTGGGTGAGTGGTGGTGGTTTGGTGAGCTCTGGGTGAGTGGTGGTGGTGGTGGAGCTCTGGGTGAGTGGTGGTGGTGGTGAGCTCTGGGTGAGGTGGTTGGTGGTGGGTGAGCTCTGGGTGAGTGGTGGTGGTGGTGAGCTCTGGGTGAGGAGTGGTGGTGGTGGTGAGCTCTGGGTGAGTGGTGGTGGTTGTGAGCTTGGGTGAGTGGTGGTGGTGGTGAGTTCTGGGTGAGTGGTGGTGGTGAGCTCTGGGTGAGTGGGTGGTGGTGGTGAGCTGTGGTGAGTGGTGGTGGTGGTGAGCTCTGGGTGAGTGTGGTGGTGGTGAGTTGGGTGAGTGGTGGTGGTGATGAGTGGGTGAGTGGTAGTGGTGAGCTCTGGGTGAGTGGTGGTGGTGGTGAGCTCTGGGGTGAGGAGTGGTTGTGTTGGTGAGCTCTGGGTGAGTGGTGGTGGTGAGCTCTGGGGAGTGTGGTGGTGAGTTGGTGAAGGGTGGTGGTGGTTGTGGTGGTATGGGGCCCTGAGTGGGCCCCTCCTGCGTCCCCTCCCTGCCTCCCTTCGCAACCCGCTGGTGGCCCGGCAGCCCCTCCCCCCCGCCAGGGTCCCTGCCCCCCAGGGGTGGGGGCCCCATCGCCGCAGCCGGACCTCAACTCCGCCAGCCTCCTCCCCGCAGGAGGCTCACCACCTGGGTGAGGATGGCGGCGGCGGCGGGCGGCGGTGAATGGGATGGTGGTGCATTGAGTTGTGATGGAGCCGGAGACGTTGGGGGTGGGTTGACTGCTGGAGTGATGGTGGTGGATTGAGCGGTGGAGGTGATGGTGGTGGTTGATGGTGGAGGTGGTGGTGGTGGATTGAGCGGTGGAGGTGATGGTGGTGGGTTGACTGCTGGAGGTGGTGGTGGTGGTGGATTGAGCGTGGAGGTGTTGGGTGTTTTCGGAGGTGGAGGAGTCGTCGGTGTGGCCACGAGTTTCCTCCTCCGGCTCTTGGATGCCACCAGAGCCGCGCTCCCCGCCGTCCCAGCTCTCCACGATGACCCGCACCACCTCCCTGGCCACGCCGGGCACCTCCTGCCCCGTGGGCCAATCGGGGCCTGTCTCCGCGGCCCCGCGGCCCGCTCCCCCACGGTGCCCAGCAGCTGCCCCAGCGACCGGGGCCCCTCCGTCCTCGGCGAACATGAGTTCGATCCCCTGTGCGAGTAGCTCACACGCCACCCCTCCGCCTCCACGTGTCACCGCCGGTGCCACGGGGGAGGTCGTCAAAGAGGTTCCCTCTGGTCCTGTGTCCTTCCTCCTCCTCCTCATCATCTTCATCCTCTCTCTGTTCCTTCCCCTCCTTCTCGCCCACCTCTTTCTCCTCCTCATGCGTCCCACCGATGCCCACCGCACCGGCAACACAAGCTGCTCCCTGGAGGACCTTTTCCAAACTGAATAGGCCGCCACCACTGCCACCATCGTCATCGTCGTCGTCATCGCCACCACGACCAGCGCGGTGGCGGCCGCCTCGTCAGTGGCCCCAAACAGCAGGCCCGGCGTCCCCAAGGCGGCGACCAGCCCCCCGGCTTCCAGGAGGGCCGAGCCGACGGCGTGAGTGCAGCTGTCGCACAGCATCGCGGACAGCCGCCCGAACGCCTCCAGCCCCCCAGGCCCCTGGACGCTCCGGGCGACGGCAGCGGCCCCACCGGCGGCCGCCGGCTCCGTTCCCCACGTTGGCCGCGGCCCTGAGGCCCGGGCCCCAGCGCGGAGGCCCCGTGGGCCGTGGGCACGGAGGACGCCACCCCGGGCAGCAGCCGCCAGGGCCGCGGCCACGACCCCGGGGGCCGCCAGGGCCACGGGGGCCCGAGGGCCACGGGGGCCCCGAGGGCCACGGGGGCCCTGGGGGCCGGGGAGGGGCTGGGAGGCCGCGAGGTGGCCGGAGTGGAGTCGCCCTCGAGTGGTGGCGGGTGATGTCGGGCGACGACGACGAGGAGGAGGAGGATGATGAAGCACGCCGCACGGTGATCTTTGGCAGGCTGCAGCCGGAGCCCTGCATCGCCAGGGACTCGGGGCCCGAGATGCTGAGGGCCGCCCGCGGCGAGAAGCTGCGGCCGCCGCACGACAAGAGCATGAAGGCCTCCTGCAGCACGGACTCGGAGAGGTCCTCGGTCGTAGACCCGCACCGTGCCCTCCTCCTCCTCCTCGCCCCTGCTTCCTCCTCGTGCCGCTCGCCATCACAGCTGGCCCCCGCTGTCGGCCGCTCCCTGGGCGGGGAGGATGGGGAAGAGGAGATGCTTGGAGATTCCCAGCGAGGCGAGGGCGTCGAACAGGGCGGCGCGCACCGCCACCACGACCGCCGCGTCCGCCACGTTGAACTTGTGGAGCGATCGGTGGAGGGAAGCCCACAGCAACTCCGCGGCCTCCACCTTGGGCTTCCGTGCGGCGCTGTGGCCACCACCACCACCACCACCAGGTGTCACCGCCACCACCGCTGGTGGCTTCTGCCCATCGCCACCACCAGCAGCGCCCAGAGGATCAGAGGTGGAGGTCTCCAGAGCAGAACGTGGAGAAGGCGCAAGACGCTTGTCCACATGGCCATGAACCACCCCGCAACACCTCCTCCTCCACCTCCACCACCACCACCTCCACCACCTCCTCCATCTCCTCCACCACCTCCACCACCTCCTTCTCTACCTCCTCCTCCTCCTCCTCCTCCACCACCACCTCCTCTTCTACCACCTCCACTACCACCACCAACTCCTCCACCACCACCTCCTTCTCCACCACCTCCTCCTCTACCAACTCCACCACCAACTCCTCCACCACCACCTCCTTCTCCACCACCTCCTCCTCTACCAACTCCACCACCACCTCCTCCACCACCGCCTCCTCCTCCACCACCACCTCCACCACCACCACCTCCACCACCACCTCCTTCTCCTCCTCCTCCTCCTCCTCCTCCACCACCACCACCACCACCGCCTCGCCGCCCGACCCTGGACTCGAACGGCCCCCCACTGGGGCCCTCCCCGCTCGCCCCGCCGAGGCCCCGGCGGCCCGGCACACCAGGGCCTGCGTCCACCACGGGCAGAGAGCAGCGCTGGTGCTGGCACGTGGCCGGCCCTCCGGACGCTGCTCCACGTTCCGTCTCTTCCTCCTCCTCCTCTTGTTGCTCACCACCACCACGATCGTCGCCGTCATCGTCGTCATCATCCTTGTCGTTGTCAGCTTTGGTGCGGTGTCCACTGCCATCATCGCTGCCACCACCGCCATCATCGCCCACCCACCGCCACCATCCGCCCACCATCGCACCGCCGCCATCACCGCCACCATCACCACGACCAGAGGAGCAAGAGGCTGAGGGACGAGGAACCTCCTGGCCCAGACGTTTGGCCACGGGGCAGAGGCAATGGTGAGGCAGCAATGTTCGAGGTGGAGGAGGAGGTGGAGGAGGTGTTGGGCTCGAGCGATTTCAGGAATCTCTCCTCCTCATCGCCATCGCCGGGGTCTTGGTTGCGAGCGGAGATGAGAGGGTGGCGCTCCAGGGGCATGGCTGCGTCTCTGTGTCTCAGTGTCTCAGTGTGTGTGTCTCTCTGTGTCTCAGTGTCTCAGTGTGTGTGTCTCTCTGTGTCTCAGTGTGTGTCTCTGTGTCTCAGTGTCTCAGTGTGTGTGTCTCTCTGTGTCTCAGTGTGTGTGTCTCTCTGTGTCTCAGTGTCTCAGTGTGTGTGTCTCTCTGTGTCTCAGTGTGTGTCTCTGTGTCTCAGTGTCTCAGTGTGTGTGTCTCTCTGTGTCTCAGTGTGTGTCTCTGTGTCTCAGTGTCTCAGTGTGTGTGTCTCTCTGTGTCTCAGTGTGTGTCTCTGTGTTCATGTCTCAGTGTGTGTGTGGTCTCTCGTGTCTCAGTGTCTCAGTGTGTGTGTGTCTCTCTGTGTCTCAGTGTGTGTCTCTGTGTCTCAGTGTCTCAGTGTGTGTGTGTGTCTCTCTGTGTCTCAGTGTGTGTCTCTGTGTCTCAGTGTCTCAGTGTGGTGTGTGTCTCTCTGTGTCTCAGTGTGTGTCTCTGTGTCTCAGTGTCTCAGTGTGTGTGTGTATCTCTGTGTCTCAGTGTGTGTCTCTGTGTCTCAGTGTCTCAGTGTGTGTGTGTCTCTCTGTGTCTCAGTGTGTGTCTCTGTGTCTCAGTGTCTCAGTGTGTGTGTCTCTCTGTGTCTCAGTGTGTGTCTCTGTGTCTCAGTGTCTCAGTGTGTGTCTCTGGTGTCTCAGTGTCTCAGTGTGTGTGTGTGTCTCTCTGTGTCTCAGTGTGTGTCTCTGTGTCTCAGTGTCTCAGTGTGTGTGTCTCTCTGTGTCTCAGTGTGTGTCTCTGTGTCTCAGTGTCTCAGTGTGTGTGTGTGTCTCTCTGTCTCAGTGTATCAGTGTGTGTGTGTCTCTCGCTCTGTGTGTCTCTGTGTCTCAGTGTCTCAGTGTGTCTCTGTGTGTCTCTTGTGTCTTGGTGTCTCAGTGTGTGTGTGTCTCTCTGTGTCTCAGTGTGTGTCTCTGTGTTCGTGTCTCAGTGTGTGTGTTGTTGTGTCTCTGTGTCTCATGTGTGTCTCGTGTCTCAGTGTCTCGTGTGTGTGTGTCTCTCTGTGTCTCATGTGGTGTGTCTCTGTGTGTCTTCAGTTGTCTCAGTGTGTGTGTGTCTCTCTGTGTCCCTCAGTGTGGTGTCTCTTGTGTCCAGTGTCTCACTGTGTGTGTGTGTCTCTCTGTGTCTCAGTGTGTGTCTCTGTGTCTCAGTGCTCAGTGTGTGTGTGTCTCTCTGTGTCTCAGTGTGTGTCTCTGTGTCTCAGTGTCTCAGTGTGTGTCTCTGTGTATCAGTGTCTCAGTGTGTGTGTGTGTCTCTTCTGTGTCTCAGTGTGTGTCTCTGTGTCTCAGTGTCTCAGTGTGTGTGTCTCTCTGGTGTCTCAGTGTGTGTCTCTGTGTCTCAGTGTCTCAGTGTGTGTGTGTGTCTCTCTGTGTCTCAGTGTCTCAGTGTGTGTGTGTCTCTCTGTGTCTCAGTGTGTGTCTCTGTGTCTCAGTGTCTCAGTGTTGTGTGTGTCGCTCTCTGTGTCTCAGTGTGTGTCTCTGTGTCTCAGTGTCTCAGTGTGTGTGTGTCTCTCTGGCTCAGTGGTGTGTCTCTGTGGTCTCAGTGTCTCAGTGTGTGTGTGTATCTCTGTGTCTCAGTGTGTGTCTCTGTGTCTCAGTGTCTCAGTGTGTGGTGTGTGTCTCTGTGTCTCAGTGTGTGTCTCTGTGTCTCAGTGTCTCAGTGTGTGTGTGTCTCTCTGTGTCTCAGTGTGTGTCTCGTGTCTCAGTGTCTCAGTGTGTGTCTCTGTGTATCAGTGTCTCAGTGTGTGTGTGTGTCTCTCTGTGTCTCAGTGTGTGTCTCTGTGTCTCAGTGTCTCGTGTGTGGTGGGTGCTCTCTGTGTCTCAGTGTTGTTCTGTGCTGTTCAGTGTCTCAGTGTGTTGTGTCTCTCTGTGTCTCAGTGTGTGTCTCTGTGTCTCAGTGTCTCAGTGTGTGTGTGCGTGTCTCTGTGTCTCAGTGTATCAGTGTGTGTGTGTCTCGCTCTGTGTCTCTGTGTCTCGTGTTCTCAGTGTGTGTATCTCTCTGTGTCTCTGTGCTCAGTGTGTGTGGTTCTCAGTGTGTCTCTCTGTGTCTCAGTGTTCAGTTGTGGTGTGTGTCTCTGTGTCTCAGTGTGTGTGTCTCTCTGTCTCAGTGTGTGTGTGTCTCTGTGTCTCAGTGTGTGTGTGTCTCTCTGTGTTTCAGTGTCTCAGTGTGTGTTGTCTCACTCTGTCTCTGGTCTCAGTGTCTCAATGTCTCAGTGTGTGTGTGTCTCCTCTGTCCCTATGTCTTCTGTGTCTCAGTGTGTCTCTCTGTGTCTCGTGTGTGTGTCTCTGTGTGTCTCAGTGTATCTCAGTGTGTCTCTGTGGTCTCTGTGTACTCTGTGTGCTCTGTGTGTCTCTGGTTCTATGATCTCTGTGGTCTCTGTGTGTCTCTGTGTGTCCTCTGTGTGTCCTTATGTGTCTCAGTGTATCTCAGTGTGTCTCTGTGTCTCGTGTGTCTCTGTGTGTCTCTGTGTGTCTCTGTGGGTCTCTGTGGGTCCTGTGTGTCTCTGTGTGTCTCTGTGTGTCTCAGTGTATCTCAGTGGTGTCTCTGTGTCTCGTGTGTATCTCTGTGTGTCTCTGTGTGTCTCTGTGGGTCTCTGTGGGTCTGGTTCTCTGTGTGTCTCTGTGTGTCTCAGTGTATCTCAGTGTGTCTCTGGTGTCTCAGTGTATCTCTGTGTATCTCTGTGTTCTCTGTGGGTCTCTGTGGGTCTCTGTGGGTCTGTGTGTCTCTGTGTGTCTCTGTGTGTCTCAGTGTATCTCAGTGTGTCTCTGTATCTCAGTGTATCTCTGTGTATCTCAGTGTGTCTCTGTGTGTCTCTGTGGGTCTCTGTGGTCTCTGTGGGTCTCTGTGGGTCTGTGTGTCTCAGTGAGTCTCTGTGTGTCTCTGAGTCTCTGTGTGTCTCTGTGTTCTCTGTGTGTCTCAGTGTATCTCAGTGTGTCTCTGTGTCTCTGTGTGTCTCTGTGTGTCTCTGTGGTCTCTGTGGGTCTGTGTGTCTCTGTGAGTCTCTGTGTGTCTCAGTGACAGTGACTCTCGCTCGCTGTGACTCCACGTCTGAGGCTGTCTTTGTCTCCTTGTCTTTGTCTGTCTCCCTGCAACACACACACACAACTCGTGTCTGTGTGTCTCCCTGCAACACACACACACACAACTCGTGTCTGGTGTGTCTCCCTGCAACACACACACACACATTGTGTCTGGTGTGTCTCCCTGCAACACACACACACACATTGTGTCTGTGTGTCTCCCTGCAACACACACACACATTGTGTCTGTGTGTCTCCCTGCAACACACACACACACATTGTGTCTGTGTTCTCCTGCAACACACACACACACAACTCGTGTCTGTGTGTCTCCCTGCAACACACACACACACATTTGTCTGTGTGTCTCCCTGCAACACACACACACACAACTTGTGTCTGTGTGTCTCCCTGCAACACACACACACATTGTGTCTGTGTGTCTCCCTGCAACACACACACACAACTTGTGTCTGTGTGTCTCCCTGCACACACACACACATTGTGTCTGTGTGTCTCCCTGCAACACAACACACCATTGTGTCTTGTGTGTCTCCCTGCAACACACACACACACACACATTGTGTCTGTGTGTCTCCCTGCAACACACACACACACACAACTTGTGTCTGTGTGTCTCCCTGCAACACACAGACACACACCCTGCAGATACAACAGAGACAACGGACAGCGTCAAAGTGGACCTAGCCTGGCACCGCCGGCTTCCTGGTGAATGGAGACCCGAGTTCGATTCCCGCTCACGACCAATAACAGCGGCGAATATGAGAACCGGTCCCGGTCCTCCTCCCTAGGTCGACTCAGCCTTAAATCTGGTAAGCAAGTTCGGTGTGTAGTAAACATCAGCAAATGGGAGACAAAGGCGGCCAGGCATGGTGCTGGCCACCCACCCCCTCGTGTGCCGTGCCGTTCTTCATAGGTGCTCCTCGCTAACAGTACTTGCCCCAACAGCCTGTCAGGGCTACACGGGGGATCTTTGTCTTTACATGTTCCCGTGTGTGTTAACAGCACTTGCCCCGACACTGTAAGCTACCCGGGGGATCTTTATCTTTGTATCTCTGTGCTCGGGGTCACATCACCTACCAACCCCACCCCACCCCCCCCCCGACCCCACGAGCATCACGCGTGCCAGCAGCCCCAATGGGTGCTCGATCACAGCAGCCCATACATATGGCCCATAGACTCAACACTGCCCATAGACTCAACACTGCCCATAGACTCAACACTGCCCATAGACTCAACACTGCCCATAGACTCAACACTGCCCATAGACTCAACACTGCCCATAGACTCAACACTGCCCATAGACTCAACACTGCCCATAGACTCAACACTGCCAATAGACTAACACTGCCCCATAGACTCAACACTGCCCATAGACTAACACTACCCATAGACTCAACACTCCCCATAGACTAACACTCCCCATAGATAATACACATTACTAATCTACAACTGATTACTAATCATAACAATTAACTGATTACTAATCTATGATATCATTACATTACCCCCCCTCTCCGCCTCTGATCTCTGCACCTGATTGGGTTAACTGATGATGACGTCACCCTGCTGCTGCTCTATTTAAGACCGGGAGCCAGTGAGGGCTTAACCATTCTGGCAAATCGCCCGATGATGCTGGTTGATGTAATTACCAGCGAAACGTCGTACTACTCAAATATTGCAAATGTTGTGGATCCACTCTTCAACACACCGGTGGGCTAAAGTAGTGAACTATTTTGTCTTTTGTCAACGTGACACATTTTTTACTGATTGGCCGGTCGGGTGGTGGAGGGTTGGCGACACATTTATAAATAACGCGATCTGACCCACAAACCTTTATTATGAATAATACTGGTCGCAAAAGCCTCCCTGTTAAACTGACTACCCATAGACTAACACTGCCCGTAGACTCAACATTCACATAGACTCAACACTGCCCGTAGACTCAACACTGCCCGTAGACTGACACTGCCCATAGACTCAACACTGCCCATAGACTAACACTGCCCATAGACTAACACTGCCCATATACTCAACACTGCCCATAGACTAACACTGCCCATAGACTCAACACTGCCCCATAGACTAACACTGCCCATAGACTAACACCCTGCCACCCCATAGACTAACACTGCCCATAGACTAACACTGCACCATAGACTAACACTGCCCATAGACTCAACACTGCCCATAGACTCACACTACCCATAGACTAACACTGCCCACAGACTCAACACTCCCCATAGACTAACACTACCCATCTATATATATAAAATCGCAAATCTGTCTGTCTATCTGTCTGTCTGTGTGTGTGTCTTGTATCGGACCATACGCAGTTTCATTGGACGAAATGTCAGGGATTTGCGAGACACGATTGGTCCGGCGGTTGCCCCTGGCAACGGGTAGCGACGCATTCGCCGCGGGGTGGACGCCATTTTTAATTCCCGTTAAAAATAGGCGCACGCATTAACACGCGACTCTGAGGTAAATTCATCAAAGTTTCACGTCCTCTTCACTCCCCCCTCCACCACAATGTGTGCAATTACTATTATAGGGTCGGTAGATTATAAAAATATAGCGATTAGACAGTATTATTGTAGCGCGGGGGGGGGGGGGGAACGGCACCCGTACCCAGCCTCAGCCGGGTGGGCAATTTAGGCGAGGCCGGAGGCTCTGCACGGTACTAGGCCTCGACACCCACCACGCCACTCTGAGGTAAATTCATCAAAGTTTCACGTCCTCTTCACTCCCCCGCCACCCCAATGTGTGCAATTACTATTATAGGGTCGGTAGATAATTAAATTATAGCGATTAGACAGTATTATTGTAGCGCGGGGGGGGGGGGGGTAACGGCCCCGGTACCCAGCCTCAGCCGGGTGGGCAATTTAGGCGAGGCCGGAGGCTCTGCACGGTACTAGGCCTCGACACCCCACCACACTATAGGCCGTACATATTACTGCACAGCGGCCGAGGAGATCGTGGCTGGGGGGGGGGGGGGGCAGGGGTAGCAGCCCATCAGTGTATATATGTAAGGTTATTAAGAAATATATTTTTCACCCGGGCAACGCCGGGTACTTATGCTAGAAGATAATACACATTACTAATCTACAACTGATTGCTAATCATAACAATTAACTGATTACTAATCTATGATATCATTACAATACCCCCCCACTCGCCTCTAATCTCTGCACCTGATTGGGTTAACTGATGATGACGTCACCCTGCTGCTGCTCTATTTAAGACCGGGAGCCAGTGAGGGCTTAACCATTCTGGCAAATCGCCCGATAATGCTGGTTTATGTAATTACCAGCGAAACGTCGTACTACTCAAATATTGTAAATGTTGTGGATCCACTCTTCAACACACCGGTGGGCTAAAGTAGTGAACTATTTTGTCTTTTGTCAACGTGACACTTATTTTACTGATTGGCCGTGTCGGGTGGTGGAGGGTTGGCTACACATTTATAAATAACCCGATCTGACCCACAAACCTTTATTATGAATAATACTGGTCGAAAAGCCTACGTGTTAAACTAACTACCCATAGACTCAACACTGCCCGTAGACTCAACACTGCCCATAGACTAACACTGCCCACAGACTCAACACTACCCATAGACTCAACACTGCACCATAGACTAACACTACGACTAGACTAACACTGCCCATAGACCCAACACTGCCCATAGACTCAACACTGCCCATAGACTCAACACTGCCCAAAGACTAACACTGCCCATAGCCTAACACTGCCCACAGACTCAACACTGCCCATAGACTCAACACTGCCCATAGACTCAACACTGCCCATAGCCTAACACTGCCCACAGACTCAACACTGCCCATAGACTCAACACTGCACCATAGACTCAGCACTGCACCATAGACTAACACTACCCATAGACTAACACTGCCCATAGACTAACACTGCCCACAGACTCAACACTGCCCATAGACTCAACACTACCCATAGACTAACACGGCCCGTAGACTCAACACTGCCCATAGACTCAACACTGCCCATAGACTAACAGTGCCCATAGACTAACACTGCCCATAGACTCAACACTGCCCATATAACTCAACACTGCCCATAGACTCACACTGCCCATAGACTCACACTGCCCATAGACTCAACACTGCCCATAGACTCAACACTGCCCATAGTCTAACACTGCCCATAGACTCAACACTGCCCATAGACTCAACACTCCCATAGACTAACACTACCCATAGACTCAACAATGCACCATAGACTCAACACTGCCCATAGACTCAACACTACCCATAGAATAACACTGCCCATAGACGAACACTGCCCATATACTAACACTGCCCATAGACTCAACACTACCCATAGACTAACACTGCCCATAGACTAACACTGCCCATATACTAACACTGCCCATAGAGACTAACACTGCCCATAGACTCACACTGCCCATAGACTAACACTGCCCATGGACTAACACTGCCCATAAACTAACACTGCCCACAGATTCAACACTCCCCATAGACTCAACACTGCCCATAGACTAACACTGCCCATAGACTAAACACTGCCCATAGACTAACACTGCCCATAGACTCAACACTGCCCATAGACTAACACTGCCCATAGACTAACACTGCACATAGACTCAACACTGCCATAGACTCAACACTGCCATAGACTAAACACTGCAGATAGACTAAACACTGCCCATAGACTAAACACTGCCCATAGACTCAACACTGCCCATAGACTAATACTGTCCATAGACTAACACTGCCCATAGACTAAACACTGCCCATAGACTAACACTGCCTATAGACTAACACTGCCCATATACTAACACTGCCCATAGACTAACAGTGCCATATACTAACACTGCCATAGACTCACACTGCCCATAGACTAACACTGCCCATAGACTCAACACTGCCATAGACTCAACACTGCCCATAGACTCAACACTGCCCATAGACTAATACTGCCCATAGACTCAACACTGCCCATAGACTAACACTACCCATAGACTCAACACTGCCCACAGACTCAACACTGCCCATAGACTAACACTACCCATAGACTCAACATACCCATAGACTAACACTACGCATAGACTAACACTACCCATAGACCCAACACTGCCCATAGACTAACACTGCCTATAGACTCACATTGCCCATAGACTCAACACTTCCCATAGACTAACACTGCCCATAGACTCAACACTGCCCATAGACTAACACTACCCATAGATAATACACATTACTAATCTACAACTGATTACTAATCATAACAATTAACTGATTACTAATCTATGATATCATTACATTACCCCCCCTCTCCGCCTCTGATCTCTGCACCTGATTGGGTTAACTGATGATGACGTCACCCTGCTGCTGCTCTATTTAAAACCGGGAGCCAGTGAGGGCTTCACCATTCTGGCAAATCGCCCGATGATGCTGGTTGATGTAATTACCAGCGAAACGTCGTACTACTCAAATATTGTAAATGTTGTGGATCCACTCTTCCACACACCGGTGGGCTAAAGTACTGAACTATTTTGTCTTCTGTCAACGTGACACATTTTTTACTGATTGGCCGTGTCGGGTGGTGGAGGGTTGGCGACATATTAATAAATAACGCGATCTGACCCACAAACCTTTATTATGAATAATACTGGTCGCGAAAGCCAACGTGTTTAAACTGACTACCCATAGACTAACACTGCCCAGAGACTCAACATTCACATAGACTCAACACTGTCCATAGACTAACACTGCCCATAGACTCAACACTGTCCATAGACTCAACACTGCCCATACACTAACACTACCCATAAACTAACACTGCTCATAGACTAACACTGCCATAGACTAACATTGCCCAGAGACTAACACTGCCCATAGACTAACACTGCCCATAGACTAACACTGCCCATAGACTCAACACTGCCCATAGACTAACACTGCCCATAGACTCAACACTGCCCATAGACTCAACACTGCCCATAGACTCAACACTGCCCATAGACTAACACTGCCCATAGACTCAACACTGCCCATAGACTCAACACTGCCCATAGACTCAACACTGCCCATAGACTCAACACTGCCCATAGATTAACACTGCCCATAGACTCAACACTACCCATAGACTCAACACTGCACATAGACTCAACACTGTCAATAGACTAACACTGCCCATAGACTCAACACTGTACATAGACTCAACACTGCCCATAGACTAACACTGCCCATAGACTCAACACTGCCCATAGACGCAACACCGCCCATAGACTCAACACTACCCATTGACTCAACATTACCCATTGACTCAACATTACCCATAGACTCAACACTACCCATAAATCTAACACTGCCCATAGACTCAACACTGCACCAGCGATTAGCACGGTTGGCTTACGTACGGTGCGAAAGAAGTTCCACACACACACGGCACATACATTGCGTGCTCGCGAACAGCAGCGCCGATGCTCGGCCCCCCATTAGCGGCCGCGTGCCCAGATCACAGCTCGGATTACCTCTTCCTCCTCCTCCACCTACTCCCCTTCCTCCCCCTCACCTCCTCCCCCCTCCCCCCCTCCATCCGCCCCCTCCTCCCCTCTCCTCCCCCCTATGTGAGTGTGTGTGAGTCTGTGGGTGTCTGCGTGAGTCTATGGGTCTCTGTGTGAGTCTGTGGGTCTCTGTGTGAGTCTATGTGAGTCTGTGTGAGTCTATGGGTGTCTGCGTGAGTCTATGGGTCTCTGTGTGAGTTTGTGGGTCTCTGTGTGAGTCTGTGTGAGTCTGTGGGTCTCTGTGTGAGTCTATGGGTGTCTGCGTGAGTCTATGGGTCTCTGTGTGAGTCTGTGGGTCTCTATGTGAGTCTATGGGTGTCTGTGTGAGTCTATGGGTGTCTGCGTGAGTCTACGGTACTCTGTTTGAGTCTATGGTTCTCTGTGTGAGTCTATGGGTCTCTGTGTGAGTCTATGGGTCTCTGTGTGAGTCTATAGGTCTCTGTGTGAGTGTATGGGTCTCTGTGTGAGTCTATGGGTCTCTGTGTGAGTCTATGGGTCTCTGCGTGAGTCTATGGGTCTCTTAGCGAGTTTATGTGTCTGTGCGAGTCTATGGGGTCTCTGTGTGAGTGTATGGGTCTCTGTGTGAGTCTCTGGGTCTCTGTGTGAGTCTATGGGTCTCTGTGTGAGTCTATGGGGTCTCTGTGTGAGTCTATGGGTCTCTGTGTGAGTCTATGTGTGTCTGTGTGAGTCTATGTGTGTCTGTGTGAGTCTATGGTCTCTGTGTGAGTTTATGGGTCTCTTAGCGAGTCTATGTGTCTGTGTGAGTCTATGGGTCGCTGTGTAAGTCTATGTGTCTGTGTGAGTCTATGTGTCTGTGTGAGTCTATGGGTCTCTGTGTGAGTCTATGTGTCTGTGTGAGTCTATGGGTCTCTGTGTGAGTCTGTGTATATATTACATTCGCCTTTTGCCCATCCAAGGACGGGTGTATTGCAGTAAATCTGAAACTTGCAAGCGACAAGCAGCCCGCGACGTGGTGTATTCATTGCATGCATTAGTGTGCAATCTGTAAGGGCGCGGTGACACAGACCTATTTCATTTAAAGCTCATAATCCCCTCGTTCATCATGATGTCCTTTTTACATTGAAGTCTCAACAGCGTCACGGAGATCACGTGACCTGAGGGTTCTGCCTTTGTGGTGAGGGCTGTGAGTTGACCCCGAGGAGGGGGGAGGAGGCGCCTCGGCCCCCCCCATGTGGAGTGACGTCACCCGCTAATTATTACACTGGTCAACACAAAAAAAACATGTTTTTCTGGCCTGGACTTTTGCAGCTGTTTTAGACTAATTTCAGGGTGCCGATTCCAAATCTGATCTCAGATTTGCTCTATCACATCTCATTTTTATGCTATCGGCATACCCCATTTTCATTGATTTTACCCGAAATTAACTCTGTCACTTATGATTGCAGTTGTTGCGAGTCAGTGACTGCTTTAGTGTTAAAATATGGTGCTGTAATTTTAGGATAGTGTGTTTATAACATCATTTTATGTAGATATCCACATTTATTTAATATTTTTCTTCCGCAGTTTTGATTGAAAATGCAATATATGATATCTCAAAAACCTGATGTGAAAGACAAAAACTGATGCCAGATTTAGAATCAGCACCCCAAATTACCTTAAAACAGTTGGAATACCTTATGCCAGAAAAAGTGTGTTGACCAGTGTTATGAATGGGGGGGGGGGGGGTCACATTTGGAGGACGTCACCTTATAATGATTATTAATGAGGGGGGGCTGGTCGGTGTGGAGTGACGTCACCTGCTCATGATTATTAATGAGGGGGGCTGGTCGATGTGGAGTGACGTCACGAGCGTTAAGGACAGACATTCCTGGGTGATTATTGTAGGTATGAGTCTGTGGGCTCTGTATGAGTCTTTGAGTCTCTTACATGAGTCTATGGCTTTCTGTGTGAGTATATGGGTATCTTACATGAGTCTATGGCTTTCTGTGTAAGTCTATGGGCTCTTACATGAGTCCGGGTTTGTGTGTGAGTCTATGGGTCTCTGTGTGAGTCTATGGGTCTCTGTGTGCGTCTATGGGTCTCTGTGTGAATCTATGCCTATTTTACATGAGTCTATGGTCTCTGTGTGAGTATTTCTAGATTTGAAGCTTTCGTGACTGCAAAGATTCATATTCTTAGGTTTTTTCGGTTAAGTCACGTAAGTAAAACATCAAAATAAAAATAAAATAAAAATAAAAAAATAAAAAATCACGACGTTTCGGAGGCAACACAAGTCTCCGTCATCAGGTGGGACCGTCACAGCCGAATTAGCTGCATTAGCTCTTGATGCAGCTAATTCGGCTGTGACGGTCCCACCTGATGACGGAGACTTGTGTTGCCTCCGAAACGTCGTGATTTTTTATTTTTTTATTGTTATTTTATTTTTATTTTGATGTTTTACTTACGTGACTTAACCGAAAAAACCTAAGAATCTGTGTGAGTATTTGGGTTACTGCGTGAGTCTATGGGTCTCTGTGTGAGTCTATGGGTCTCTGTGTGAGTCTATGGGTCTCTGTGTGAGTTTATGGGTCTCTGTGTGAGTTTATGTGTCTCTGTGTGAGTCTATGGGTCTCTGTGTGAGTCTACGATTCTCTTACGTGAGTCTATGGGATTCTGTGTGAGTATATGGGTCTCTTACATGAGTCTATAGGTATTTGTTTGAGTCTGTGGGTCTCTGCGTGAGTCTGTGAAACTGCCGACTTGCAGAGTGCACGGTGGGTTGGGGTGGGGTGGGTTGGGGTGGGTGGGGTGGGTTGGGGTTGGGTTGGTTGGGGTTGGGTTGGTCGGGGTTGGAGGGGTGGGTTGGGGTGGGTAGGGGTGGAGTGATTTGGGGGGCAGAGAGGGGGGGGGCATCTCAGACTGGGCAACAGCCAGCGGCCTGTTCCTGTCCATTTACAAAATGTTGTTGTGGGTTTAATGCTCCAACACACATCCCCGTTAGTGGTGAACTCGTAACGATGTGGAGGAAAACCTCGGAGATACCCGGAGACAAATCCACGCGACCACGGGGAGAGAGAGAGAAACACGCAGACTCCAAATACACAGCAGCAGGCGTCAGGGTCGGGATCGAACCCACGAGCTCCTGCACACCAGGCGAGGTAGTCAACATCTCCTAGCCACCGTGATGATGATGATGAGAGAGACACGCAAACTCCAAATACACAACAGCAGGCTCAGGGTCAGGATCGAACCCACGACCTCCTGCACACCAGCGAGGTAGTCAACATCTCCTAGCCACCATGATGATGATGAGAGAGAGACACGCAAACTCCAAATACACAACTAAACACAACAAGCAGTTCGAAAGAAACTCGTTTTTAAACGAGATGATTTAAAAGTGCATCGCTCCAGTGGCTTCTAGATATCGGAACGAAGATCTAAACGGGCGCGCCGCGGGGATTGTGTGAGGAGCTCACAAATCCTTGAAAGATCGGTGAGCTCCTCCAGCAGGCAAGGCTGCATTGGCTGGGTCATGTAGCCCGCATGCCCAGCCACCGCATGCCTAAACAGCTTTTGTTCGGCCGGATCGAGGGGGCTAAACGGGCGCGGCACGGGCTGGAGAAGAGATGGAGTGATGTGGTACAGGAGGACGTGGAGCTGAGTGGACTTGCCGATGACTGGTACCAGCGGTGTCAAGATCGGCCTCTGTGGAGGAGGCTCGTGAAGGACGCTGCTACTGGGCAGTTGGAGGCAGTCGCCCTCCAACAACAACGGAGGGCGGAGGAGCGACGGCTCACAACAACCAGCGGAGCGCCGGGTGGCTAAAGCACAGCAAGTTGGCACAGTAGGGGGCACAGGTGGTGCATCGTCTCAGTCGGTGAGCCTATGGCACCTGGGTCTGTCCCGTGACCTCCTGTCAGCAGCGAACCTTCGACACTTCACGTGGCCGAAAGTGCACCTAGCCTTACACAGGCGCCGTGGTGACGTCACCGCCACTTAGTGGCGGATGGCGGTTGTATTGGTATTGATGGTCATGGTGGTGATAGCGGTGATGATGATGATGGTGGTGGTGATGATAGTGGTGGCGGTGATGATGGTGGTGATAGTGGTGGTGATAATAGTGGTGATGGTGATGAAGCGGTGTTGGATGATAGTGGTGATGGTGGTGATAGTGGTGGTGATGATGGTGGTGATGATAGTGGTGGTGATGATGGTGGTGATGGTGATGATAGCGGTGTTGATGATAGTGGTGATGGTGGTGGCGATAATCGTGTGGTGATGATAGTGGTGATAGTGGTGGTGATGATAGTGGTGATGATAGTGGTGATAGTGGTGGTGATGATAGTGGTGATAGCGGTGGTGATGATAGTGGTGATGGTGGTGATAGTGGTGGTGATGATAGTGGTGATGGTGGTGATAACGGTGGTGATGATAGTGATGGTGATGATGGTGGTGGTGGTAGTTATTGTGGTGGTGATGGTGGTGATGATGGTGATAGTGGTGACAGTGGTCGTGGTGCCCCCACAGTGTGTTCCAGGCTAATACGGGGGGGTGTGGATCTTGATCCGTGTGTGTGTGTGCGTGTGCGTGTGTGTGCGTGTGTGTGCGTGTGTGTGTGTGTGCGTGCGTGTGCGTGTGGGTGTGTGTGTGGCGTGTGTGTGTGTGCGTGTGTGTGCGTGTGTGTGTGTGTGCGTGTGTGTGTGTGCGTGGTGTGTGTGTGCGTGTGTGTGTGTGTTGTGTGTGCGTGTGTGTGTGTGGCACATTAGAATATCCCGGGTCGGTGACGCAACCCGTCTCGACCATCGCCTGCAGCGGCGAGTGGCCGTGCAACGCGGATCCTGACCAATCGCATCGATTCAGATCCCCAACGACCAATCGCGTGCAACGCGTTGCCGTGCAACGCGCAACGGTGGACAGACGTCAAGGGACTCGGTGGCAAGCAACCGGGTTGCACGGCCGACGGCTCAGGTGCAAACTTGCCTTTCGCAACCGGTTGCAGAAACCTCCGCGTGTGAGCTATACAGTTGCGCGCAACCGAGTTGCATGCAACCGCTAGCAACCGGTTACAGAAACGTCCGCGTGTGAGAGATGCAGTTGCGTGCAACCGAGTTGCAACCGAGTTGCACGCAACCGCTCGCAAGCGGTTGCAGAAGCGTCCGCGCACTGCGCCAGTAACCGACTCGCGGCGACCCGAGTTCCGTTCGAGCTCACGGCCAACATCAGTGGCGAGTTGCACACACACACGCGCAATCAGTTGCACGCAACTGATTGCGATGGGCAACGGGTTGGAGGCGGCGTGGTGGTGGTGCCGAGTGGGGCCGCGATGCCCTCGCTGCTGCCTCTGTGCTTCAGGCTGTTGACGATGCAGAGGAAACGAGCAGATGCCCCGTGTCGTCGGCATTGGCTTCGTTCATCATTTCGGTTAATTTGTTTCAATGATTTGCTGCATGTGTCCCCCCCACCACCCTGTTGAATGAAATATTTTACGCTCTGCTCCTTCTTCTTACCCCCCTCTCTTCCTACTCCATGTCCCCCAACTATTCCCCCCCCCCCCAGTCTCCTCCCCTCCCCTCCTCTCCTCCACCCCCACCCCCTCCCCCTCCCCTCTCCCTCACCCCCCCCCCGTCTCCTCCCTCCCTCCCCTCTCCCTCCACCCCCCCCCCCCACATCTCCTCCCTCCTCCCCCTCGCTCTCCTCCTAATACGACAAATCGCTAACCTTAATCACCCAGTCGTTCGTAAAAGTTTAAGGCGGTGTAGTACTATAGTAATAGAGCAAGTGCAGAATCACTGAACGGGAATGAGAGCTCTCTTCTCCTCTCTCTTTTGTGTTTTTCATCCTCACTCTCCTCCCTCTCCTCCCTCCCCTCTCCTCCTCCCCTCCCCTTTCCTCCCTCCCCTCCTCCCCTCCCTCCTCCTCCTCCCTCCCCTCTCTCTCTCCTCCCTCCCCTCTCCTCCCTCCCCTCTCCTCCCTCCTCACTCCCTCTCTCTCGAGGGAGGAGAGGGGAGGATGGTGACATCCACAGGGGGCGCAGCCATCGCCTGGCTGCTAATTATAACGACGACGACGACGACCACCGTCTCGCAGCCTGTCCCGCGTCTGTGGCGCTCTTGTTGGGGGAGCGGTGGCGCAGCGGTTAGCGCACCAGCGCCAACACCCCACGGGCGTTCACCCGAGTCCCGTTCCGGTTCACGGCCCACATCAGTGGCCGAGGTTTTGAAGCGGCGCTGGGCCCCCTCGGGGTCGACTCAGCCTCAAATGAGTAGCTGGTGTAGCGGTGTGTAGTAAACATCGCCACCGGGGAGACAAAGGCGGCCGGCGTGGTGCTGGCCACCCACCCCCTCGTGTGCCGTGCCGACCTGCATAGGTGCTACAGCACTTGCCCCTATAGTCTGTTAAGGCTACACGGGGGATCTTTGTCTTTGTGGCTTTTGTCTCCCCAGTGGCGATGTTTACTACACACCGCACCAGGTACTCATTTGAGGCTGAGTCGACCTAGGGAGGCCAGGACCGGTTCAGATAATCGTCACCGGTGTAGCGCTAAACCGCTGCACCACCGCTCCCGACTTGCCCAACCACCACAACAACAGCCACCACCACAACAACAATAGCCAACACAACAACAATAGCCAACACAACAACAACCACAACAGCCACAAAACAACAGTCACAACAACACCAGCCACCACAACAACAACAGCAACCACTACAACAACAGCAACCACCACAACAACAACAGCCACCACAATAACAACAACCAACAACAACAACCACCACAACAACAGTCACAACAACAGCCACCATCACAATAACAACAACCACCACAACAACATCAACAGCCACCACCACAACAACAACAACAATAGCCAACACAACAACAACAATAACCACCACCACAACAACAACAACTTGAAACCACAATTACAGCGGCAAATATAAACGATGGCAAATATGGTGATGATGTAACAGTGATTATGGTTACTTTGGTGATGATGTAACAGTGATTGTGGTTACTTTGGTGATGATAACGATGTTAACTGTGGTAATGGCAACAGTGATTATGGTTACTGTGGTAATGGTAATGATGGTAACTTTGATGCTGGTAACAGTGGTAATAGCAATGACGGTCACTGTGGTGATGGAAACTATAGTGATGGTAACGATGGTAACTGTGGCGATGGTAACTGTAGTGATGGTAACGATAACTACAGCGATGGTAACTGTGGTGACGGTAACTATGATAACGGTGGCGCTGGTAACTGTAGTGATGGTAACGATGGTAACCGCGGTAATGGTAACGACGGTAACTATGCGGTGGTAACGATGGTAACTGCAGCGATGGCAACTGTGGTGACGGTAACGATGGTAACGATGGTAAACGTGGCGATAGTAACGATGGTAACTGACGGTAACCGCGGCGACGGTAATGATGGTAACCGTGGCGATGGTGACGATGGTAACTCTGACGGTAACTGCGGCGACGGTAAAGATGGTAACGATGGTAACCGTGGCGATGGTGACGATGGCGACGCGGCCTCGAACCCGACCGCAAGTTGCCGTCAGGAGCAGCGGCCAGTGACGCGCGCGCGCGAGGCTAATCCCTGATGACCAATTAGTTCCACGGGGGGCTTAGGGGGGGGGCTTGGTGAAGGGGGGGGGCTGGGGAGGTTAGGAGGGTTGGGGGGCTGGGGGGGGCTAGGGGGACGATTGGGGAGGCTTAGGGAGGAGAACGGTGAGATGTTGACTACCTCGCCTGGTATGCAGGAGGTCGTGGGGTCGATCCCCAACCCTGACCGATGCCTGCTGCTGTATATTTGGAGTTTGCGTCTCTCTCTCTCATCATCATCACGGTGGCTAGACGATTTTGACTACCTCGCCTGGTGTGCAGGAGGTCGTGGGTTCGATCCCGACCCTGACGCCTGCTGCTGTATATTTGAAGTTTGCGTCTCTCTCTATCCCCGTGGTCACGTGAATTTTTTTCCAGGTCTACCAGGTTTTCCCTACACCTTTAGAATCGACATCACGGGTATTAGGGGGTTTGGCTGCCCGCTATAAATTTCCACGCGACCCTGAGCCCACTTCGCGGGGCTGTCGCTTGCGAGGCTCAGGTCGTTGCTGAAAAACAGCTGGGCAGCTTAATGGGCGCCTTGCCTGGTCAAGCAAAAACATTGTTTCGTTTATCGGGTCTGTTTGCGAGCTCCTATTACATTCGCGCCTCTTAACCCCGAAGTTACGCGGGAGCTGTCCACGCCTCAGGGGGTGCTGAACGGGATTAACACTGAAGCCCCAATGCCGCGTTGTCCGGATTGTAAGACGCACATTCCCCTCCCCCCCCCCATTCCTGTGTCCGAAGCAAAACGCTGGGATTGCGTCTTATAATCCGGTAGTCGTGCAGAATGAGTGCCGTTTATTTGTTTTGCAGCTGTTCTTAAGAGTGAGGAGAGAGAGTGGAGTTTGTATGATCTCTACCTGGTCTACAGTGTGAGAGTGAGTAGAGTTTGTATGATCTCCACCTGTTTTTACAGAGTGAGTGGAGTTTGTATGATCTCCCCCTGTTCTACAGAGTGAGTGGAGTTTGTATGATCTTCCCTGTTCTACAGAGTGTGGAGTGTGTGGAGTTTGTATGATCTCTCCCTGTTCTAAAGATTGAGAGTGGAGTTTGTATGATCTCCCCCTGTTCTACAGAGTGAGTGAGTGAGTGGAGTTTTATGATCTCCCCCTGTTCTATAGAGTGAGTGAGTGAGTGGAGTTTGTATGATCTTCCCCTGTTCTAGAGAGGGTGAGTGAGTGGAGTTTGTATGATCTCCCCCTTTTCTACAGAGTGAGTGAGTAGAGTTTGTATGATCTCCCCCTGTTCTACAGAGTGAGTGAGTGAGTGGAGTTTGTGATGATCTCCCCCTGTTCTACAGAGTGATGAGTGAGTGGAGTTTGTATGATCTCCCCCTGTTCTACAGAGTGAGTGAGTGGAGTTTGTATGATTTTCCCCTGTTCTACAGAGTGAGTGGAGTGGAGTTTATATGATCTTCCCATGTTCTACAGAGGGTGAGTGAGTGGAGTTTGTATGATCTCCCCCTGTTCTACAGATGTGGTGAGTATGATGTCTGTGAGTGAGTGGGAGTTTGTATGATCTCCCCCTGTTCTACCAGAGTGAGTGAGTGAGTGGAGTTTGTATGATCTCCCCCTGTTCTACAGAGTGAGTGAGTGGAGTTGTATGATTTCCCCCTGTTCTACGAGAGGTGAGTGAGTGGAGTTTGTATGATCTCCCCTGTTCTACAGAGTGAGTGAGTGGAGTTTGTATGATCTTCCCCTGTTCTACAGAGTGGTAAGTGAGTGGAGTTTGTATGATCTCCCCCTCTTATACAGAGTGAATGAAGTAGAGTTTGTATGATCTCCCCCTGTTCTGCAGGGTGAGAGGGAGTGGATTTGTATGATCTCCCCCTGTTCTACAGAGTGTGATTGAGTGGAGTTTGTATGATCTCCCCTTGTTCTGCAGTGGTTGTCAGTGGAGTTTGTGTGATCTCCCCCTGTTCTACAGAGTGAGTGAGTGAGTGGAGTTTGTATGATCTCCCCCTGTTCTACAGAGTGTGAGTGAGTGGAGTTTGTTATGATCTCCCCCTGTTCTGCAGGGGTGTGAGTGAGTGGAGTTTGTATCATCTCCCCCTGTTCTACAAGGTGTGAGTGGAGGTGGAGTTTGTATGATCTCCCCCTGTTCTACAGAGTGGTTGAGTGGAGTTTGTGTGATCTCTCCCTGTTCTACAGAGTGGAGTGAGTGAGTTGGGAGTTTGTATGGATCTCCCCCTGTTCTACAGAGTGGAGTGAGTGAGTGGAGTTTGTGTGATCTCCCCTGTTCTACAGAGGTGAGGAGGGTGAGTGAGTGGGAGTTTGGTTGTGGATCTCCCCTGTTCTACAGAGTGTGAGTGACGTGGAGTGAGTAGTGGTGGATTCTCTGTCAAGGGTGGGAGTGAGTGGAGTTGTATATCTCCCCTGTTCTACAGAGTGTGAGTGAGTGAGTGAGTGGAGTTTGTGTGATCCCCTGTTCTACAGAGTGAGTGAGTGGAGTTTGTGTGATCTCCCCCTGTTCTACAGAGTGAGTGAGTGGAGTTTGTATGATCTCCCCCGGTTCTGCAGGGTGTGAGTGAGTGGAGTTTGTATGATCTCCCCCTGTCATACAGGGTGTGTGAGTGAG
>WFAB01002829.1:0-26111 GCA_018977245.1 Lethenteron camtschaticum | reverse complement strand
ATGAAGGAACCAGTGGCATCTACATCTGCAGAACGTGCAGAACCAGTGGCATCTACATCTGCAGAACATGAAGAACCAGTGGCATCTACATCTGCAGAACATGAAGAACCAGTGGCATCTACATCTGCAGAAGAACCAGTGGCATCTACATCTGCAGAAGTGTAGAACCAGTGGCATCTACATCTGCAGAACGTGAAGAACCAGTGGCATCTACATCTGCAGAACGTGAAGAACCAGTGGCATCTACATCTGCAGAACGTGAAGAACCAGTGGCATCTACATCTGCAGAACTGAAGAACCAGTGGCATCTACATCTACAGAACGTGAAGAACCAGTGGCATCTACATCTACAGAACGTGAAGAACCAGTGGCATCTACATCTACAGAACGTGAAGAACCAGTGGCATCTACATCTACAGAACGTGAAGAACCAGTGGCATCTACATCTCAGAACGTGAAGAACCAGTGGCATCTACATCTGCAGAACGTGAAGAACCAGTGGCATCTACATCTACAGAACGTGAAGAACCAGTGGCATCTACATCTACAGAACGTGAAGAACCAGTGGCATCTACATCTGCAGAACGTGAAGAACCAGTGGCATCTACATCTGCAGAACATGAAGAACCAGTGGCATCTACATCTGCAGAACGTGAAGAACCAGTGGCATCTACATCTACAGAACGTGAAGAACCAGTGGCATCTACATCTGCAGAACGTGAAGAACCAGTGGCATCTACATCTGCAGAACGTGAAGAACCAGTGGCATCTACATCTGCAGAACGTGAAGAACCAGTGGCATCTACATCTGCAGAACGTGAAGAACCAGTGGCATCTACATCTGCAGAACGTGAAGAACCAGTGGCATCTACATCTGCAGAAGATGAAGAACCAGTGGCATCTACATCTGCAGAACGTGAAGAACCAGTGGCATCTACATCTGCAGAATGTGAAGAACCAGTGGCATCTACATCTCAGAACGTGAAGAACCAGTGGCATCTACATCTGCAGAACGTGAAGAACCAGTGGCATCTACATCTGCAGAACGTGAAGAACCAGTGGCATCTACGTCTGCAGAACGTGAAGAACCAGTGGCATCTACATCTGCAGAACGTGAAGAACCAGTGGCATCTACATCTGCAGAACGTGAAGAACCAGTGGCATCTACATCTGCAGAACGTGAAGAACCAGTGGCATCTACATCTGCAGAACGTGAAGAACCAGTGGCATCTACATCTGCAGAACGTGAAGAACCAGTGGCATCTACATCTGCAGAACGTGTGAAACCAGTGGCATCTACATCTGCAGAACGTGAAGAACCAGTGGCATCTACATCTGCAGAACGTGAAGAACCAGTGGCATCTACATCTGCAGAACGTGAAGAAACCAGTGGCATCTACATCTGCAGAACGTGCAGAACCAGTGGCATCTACATCTGCAGAACGTGAAGAACCAGTGGCATCTACATCTGCAGAACGTGAGAACCAGTGGCATCTACATCTGCAGAACGTGAAGAACCAGTGGCATCTACATCTACAGAACGTGAAGAACCAGTGGCATCTACATCTACAGAACGTGAAGAACCAGTGGCATCTACATCTGCAACGTGAAGAACCAGTGGCATCTACATCTACAGAACATGAAGAACCAGTGGCATCTACATCTGCAGAACGTGAAGAACCAGTGGCATCTACATCTGCAGAACGTGAAGAACCAGTGGCATCTACATCTGCAGAACATGAAGAACCAGTGGCATCTACATCTGCAGAACGTGAAGAACCAGTGGCATCTACATCTACAGAACGTGAAGAACCAGTGGCATCTACATCTGCAGAACGTGAAGAACCAGTGGCATCTACATCTACAGAACGTGAAGAACCAGTGGCATCTACATCCAGTGGAAGAACCAGTGGCATCTACATCTGCAGAACGTGGAAGAACCATGGCATCTACATCTGCAGACTGAAGAACCAGTGGCATCTACATCTGCAGAACGTGAAGAACCAGTGGCATCTACATCTGCAGAACGTGAAGAACCAGTGGCATCTACATCTGCAGAACGTGAAGAACCAGTGGGCATCTACATCTGCAGAACAGTATTATCTGGGTGAAGAACCAGTGGCATCTACATCTGCAGAACGTGAAACAGGCATCTACATCTCAGAAGTGAAGAACCAGTGGCATCTACATCTGCAGAACGTGAAGAACCAGTGGCATCTACATCTGCAGAACGTGAAGAACCAGTGGCATCTACATCTGCAGAAGTGAAGAACCAGTGGCATCTACATCTGCAGAACGTGAAGAACCAGTGGCATCTACATCTGCAGAACGTGAAGAACCAGTGCATCTACATCTGCAGAACGATGAAGAACCAGTGGCATCTACATCTGCAGAACGTGCAGAACCAGTGGCATCTAACTGCAGAACGTAAGTGGCATCATCTGCAGAAGAAACAGTGCATCTACATCTCAGAATGAAACCAGTGCATCTACAGAACGTGAAGAACCAGTGGCATCTACATCTCAACTGAAACCAGTGCATCTACATCTGCAGAACGTGAAGAACCAGGGCATCTACATCTACAGAATGTGAAGAACCAGTGGCATCTACATCTCAGAACGTGAAGAACAGTGCACTACATCTCAAACGTGGAACAGTGCATCTACATCTGCAGAACGTGAAGAACCAGTGGCATCTACATCTGCAGAACGTGAGAACCAGTGGCATCTACATCTAAACTGAAACCATGCACTACATTAGAACGTGAAGAACCAGTGGCATCTACATCTACAGAACGTGAAGAACCAGTGGCATCTACATCTACAGAACGTGAAGAACCAGTGGCATCTACATCTACAGAACGTGAAGAACCAGTGGCATCTACATCTCAGAACGTGAAGAACCAGTGGCATCTACATCTGCAGAACGTGAAGAACCAGTGGCATCTACATCTGCAGAAATGGATAACCAGTGGCATCTACATCTGCAGAACGTGAAGAACCAGTGGCATCTACATCTGCAGAACGTGAGAAACCAGTGGCATCTACATCTGCAGAACGTGAAGAACAGTGGCAATCTAGAACGTGAAGACCAGTGGCATCTACATCTGCAGAACGTGAAGAACCAGTGGCATCTACATCTGCAGAACGTGAAGAACCAGTGGCATCTACATCTACAGAACGTGAAGAACCAGTGGGCATCTACATCTGCAGAACGTGAAGAACCAGTGGCATCTACATCTGCAGAACGTGAGAACCAGTGGCATCTACATCTGCAGAACATGAAGAACCAGTGGCATCTACATCTGCAGAACGTGAAGAACCAGTGGCATCTACATAAACTGAGAACCAGTGATTACATCTCAGAACGTGAAGAACAGTGGCATCTACATCTACAGAACGTGAAGAACCAGTGGCATCTACATCTCAGAACGTGAAGAACCAGTGGCATCTACATCTGCAGAACGTGAAGAACCAGTGGCATCTAATCTGCAGAACTGAAACCAGGGGCATCTACATCTGCAGAACATGAAGAACCAGTGGTCATTTCTACATCTGCAGAACTGAAAACCAGTGGCATCTACATCTACAGAACGTGAAGAACGTGGCATCTACATCTGCAGAACGTGAAGAACCAGTGGCATCTACATCTGCAGAACGTGAAGAACCAGTGGATCTACATCTGCAGAACGTGAGAACCAGTGGCATCTTACATCTGCAGAACGTGAAGAACCAGTGGCATCTACATCTGCAGAACGTGAAGAACCAGTGGCATCTACATCTGCAGAACGTGAAGAACCAGTGGCATCTACATCTGCAGAACGTGAAGAACCCAGTGGGCATCTACATCTGCAGAACGTGAAGAACCAGTGGCATCTACATCTGCAGAACTGAGAACCAGTGGCATCTACATCTGCAGAACGTGAAGAACCAGTGGCATCTACATCTGCAGAACGTGAAGAACCAGTGGCATCTACATCTGCAGAACGTGAAGAACCAGTGGGCATCTACATCTGCAGAAGTGAAGAACCAGTGGCATCTACATCTGCAGAACGGAAACCAGTGGCATCTACATCTGCAGAACGTGAAGAACCAGTGGCATCTACATCTGCAGAACGTGAAGAACCAGTGGCATCTACATCTGCAGAACGTGAAGAACCAGTGGCATCTACATCTGCAGAACGTGAAGAACCAGTGGCATCTACATCTGCAGAACGTGAAGAACCAGTGGCATCTACATCTGCAGAACGTGAAGAACCAGTGGGCATCTACATCTGCAGAACGTGAAGAACCAGTGGCATCTACATCTGCAGAACGTGAAGAACCAGTGGCATCTACATCTGCAGAAGTGAAGAACCAGTGGCATCTACATCTGCAGAACGTGAAGAACCAGTGGGCATCTACATCGGCAGAAGTGGAACCGTGGCATCTGGAAAGAGAACCAAGTGGCATCTACATCTGCAGAACGTGCATGAACCAGTGGCATCTACATCTGCAAAGTGCAGAACCATGGCATCTACATCTGCAGAACGTGTATGAACCAGTGGCATCTACATCTGCAGAACATGAAGAACCAGTGGCATCTACATCTGCAGAACGTGCAGAACCAGTGGCATCTACATCTGCAGAACATGAAGAACCAGTGGCATTCTATCATGCTGCAGAACGTGAGAGAACCAGTGGCATCTACATCTCTGCAGAACATGGACAGAACCAGTGGCATCTACATCTGCAGAACGTGTAGAACCAGTGGCATCTACATCTGCAGAACGTGTAGAACCAGTGGCATCTACATCTGCAGAACCGTGATAGAACCCAGTGGCATCTACATCTGCAGAACAGTGATAGAACCAGTGGCATCTACATCTGCAGAAACGTGAAGAACCAGTGGCATCTACATCTGCAGAACGTGAAGAACCAGTGGCATCTACATCTGCAGAACCAGTGGCGTTTACATCTGCAGAACGTGTAGAACCAGTGGCATCTACATCTGCAGAACGTGAAGAACCAGTGGCATCTACATCTGCAGAACGTGTAGAACCAGTGGCATCTACATCTGCAGAACGGTGAGAACCAGTGGCATCTACATCTGCAGAACATGAAGAACCAGTGGCATCTACATCTGCAGAACGTGGAAGAACCAGTGGCGTCTACATCTGCAGAACATGAAGAACCAGTGGCATCTACATCTGCAGAACGTGAAGAACCAGTGGCATCTACATCTGCAGAACATGAAGAACCAGTGGCATCTACATCTGCAGAACGTGAAGAACCAGTGGCATCTACATCTGCAGAACATGAAGAACCAGTGGCATCTACATCTGCAGAACATGAAGAACCAGTGGCATCTACATCTGCAGAACATGGAAGAACCAGTGGCATCTACATCTGCAGAACATGAAAACCATGGCATCTACATCTGCAGAACATGAAGAACCAGTGGCATCTACATCTGCAGAACATGAAGAACCAGTGGCATCTACATCTGCAGAACATGAAGAACCAGTGGCATCTACATCTGCAGAACGTGAAAACCAAGTGGCATTACATCTGCAGAACGTGAGAACCCAGTGGCACTACATCTGCAGACGACCATGATCAATCTGCAGAACTGAAGAACCAGTGGCATCTACATCTGCAGAACATGAAGAACCCAGTGGCATCTACATCTGCAGGAACGTGAGAACCAGTGGCATCTACATCTGCAGAACGTGTAGAACCAGTGGCATCTACATCTGCAGAACGTGAAGAACCAGTGGCATCTACATCTGCAGAACGTGTAAGAACCAGTGGCATCTACATCTGCAGAACGTGAAGAACCAGTGGCATCTACATCTGCAGAACGTGTAGAACCAGTGGCTCTACATCTGCAGAACGTGTAAGAACCAGTGGCGTCTACATCTGCAGAACGTGTAGAACCAGTGGCATCTACATCTGGCAGAACGTGAAGAACCAGTGGCATCTACATCTGCAGAACGTGAAGAACCAGTGGCATCTACATCTGGCAGAACGTGGAAGAACCCAGTGGCATCTACATCTGCAGAACATGAAGAACCAGTGGCATCTACATCTGCAGAACATGAAAGAACCAGTGGCATCTACATCTGCAGAACATGAAGAACCAGTGGCATCTACATCTGCAGAACATGAAGAACCAGTGGCATCTACATGGGGGGCTGCAGAACATGAAGAACCAGTTGGCATCTACACTGCAGAACATGAAGAACAGTGGCATCTACATCTGCAGAACATGAAGAACAGTGCATCACATCTGCAGAACATGAAGAACTAGTGGCATCTACATCTGCAGAACATGAAGAACCAGTGGCATCTACATCTGGCAGAACATGAAGAACCAGTGGCATCTACATCTGCAAACATGAAGAAACCAGTGGCATCTACATCTGCAGAACATGAAGAACCAGTGGCATCTACATCTGCAGAACGTGAAGAATCAGTGGCATCTACATCTGCAGGATATTGTCAAAATGTTAAAGCCATTCCCCGTGTTTAGTGTACATGCCGTTCAACGTGTTTGGAATCGACGGTAAACGCAGGTCACGAGAAATAAATAACGTGGGAGCACGAGTTGCAAAAGTAAATAAATTCCTGCCGATTGTTTCAATACTAAATGGAAGCTTGGGGCAAGGCAACAAAACAACAACAGTGCCAGACCACACCAAAGACCACAACAACAACAGCCCCAGACCACAACAACAACAACAGTCCCAGACCACAACAAGACAACAACAGCCCCACTCCACAACAACAATGCATACTAAGTGAGCCCTGAACTCTTGACGATGAAGGCGCAGAGCTGCAACTGCCCTGGCTCGGGCCACTGCTGTGGCGGAAGGGGCCGGGGCTACCCTCGGAGCCGGGAGGGGACTTGGCCTACTCTTCCACACGCTGTGGAGCAGAACCTGCTGGCTCCACTGGTTCAGCATCATCATCATAACCGGTTTATATGAAGATAAAACTAAAACAAAATGTGGGTCGGATGCAAAAAAAACTTTGAGCAACTTAGGAAATGTGTCTACAATTGAAGGTTAAGTAGCGAGTTGCGTTTGTATCACGACTTGTATATTACATAGCTGTCAACCCCTTATCTGTAGAACACTCACCACCACTACACTCACCACTAGTACACTCACCACTGGTACACTCACCACTAGTACACTCACCACTACACTCACCACTAGTACACTCACCACTACACTCACCACTAGTACACTCACCACTAGTACACTCACCACTAGTACACTCACCACTAGTACACTCACCACTACACTCACCACTACACTCACCACTAGTACACTCACCACTAGTACACTCACCACTAGTACACTCACCACTAGTACACTCACCACTAGTACACTCACCACTACACTCACACTAGTACACTCACCACTAGTACACTCACCACTAGTACACTCACCACTAGTACACTCACCACCACTACACTCACCACTAGTACACTCACCACTAGTACACTCACCACTGGTACACTCACCACTGGTACACTCACCACTGGTACACTCACCACTGGTACACTCACCACTGGTACACTCACCACTGGTACACTCACCACTGGTACACTCACCACTAGTACACTCACCACTAGTACACTCACCACTACACTCACCACTAGTACACTCACCACTAGTACACTCACCACTAGTACACTCACCACTAGTACACTCACCACTAGTACACTCACCACTAGTACACTCACCACCACTACACTCACCACCAGTACACTCACCACTAGTACACTCACCACTAGTACACTCACCACTAGTACACTCACCACTGGTACACTCACCACTGGTACACTCACCACTAGTACACTCACCACTGGTACACTCACCACTGGTACACTCACCACTAGTACACTCACCACTAGTACACTCACCACTAGTACACTCACCACTACACTCACCACTAGTACACTCACCACTAGTACACTCACCACTAGTACACTCACCACCAGTACACTCACCACCACTACACTCACCACTAGTACACTCACCACTAGTACACTCACCACTAGTACACTCACCACTAGTACACTCACCACTAATACACTCACCACTAGTACACTCACCACTGGTACACTCACCACTGGTACACTCACCACTAGTACACTCACCACTGGTACACTCACCACTGGTACACTCACCACTAGTACACTCACCACTAGTACACTCACCACTACACTCACCACTAGTACACTCACCACTAGTACACTCACCACTAGTACACTCACCACTAGTACACTCAACACTAGTACACTCACCACTGGTACACTCACCACTGGTACACTCACCACTAGTACACTCACCACTGGTACACTCACCACTGGTACACTCACCACTAGTACACTCACCACTAGTACACTCACCACTACACTCACCACTAGTACACTCACCACTACACTCACCACTAGTACACTCACCACTAGTACACTCACCACTAGTACACTCACCACTAGTACACTCACCACTAGTACACTCACCACTACACTCACCACTACATGTCAACCCCTTATCTGTAGCACACTCACCACCACTACACTCACCACTAGTACACTCACCACTACACTCACCACCACTACACTCACCACCACACTCACCACTAGTACACTCACCACCACACTCACCACCACACTCACCACCACACTCACCACTACACTCACCACCACACTCACCACCACACTCACCACCACACTCACCACTACACTCACCACCACACTCACCACTAGTACACTCACCACTACACTCACCACTACACTCACCACCACACTCACCACTACACTCACCACCACACTCACCACTAGTACACTCACCACTAGTACACTCACCACTAGTACACTCACCACCACACTCACCACTACACTCACCACCACACTCACCACTAGTACACTCACCACCACACTCACCACTAGTACACTCACCACCACACTCACCACTACACTCACCACCACACTCACCACCACACTCACCACTAGTACACTCACCACCACACTCACCACTAGTACACTCACCACCACACTCACCACTACACTCACCACCACCACACTCACTAGTACACTCACCACTACACTCACCACCACCACTACACTCACTAGTACACTCACCACTACTGCACTCACCACTACACTCACCACTACACTCACCACTAGTACACTCACTACACTCACCACTACACTCACCACTACACTCACCACCACCACCACACTCACCACTACACTCACCACCACACTCACCACTAGTATACTCACCACCACACTCACCACCACCACCACACTCACCACTACACTCACCACCACCACACTCACCACTACACTCACCACTACACTCACCACTACTACACTCACCACCACCACCACACTCACCACTACACTCACCACCACCACACTCACCACTACACTCACCACTACACTCACCACTACTACACTCACCACCACCACCACACTCACCACTACACTCACCACCACCACACTCACCACTACACTCACCACCACCACACTCACTAGTACACTCACCACCACACTCACCACTACACTCACCACCACTCACCACTACACTCACCACTACTACACTCACCACCACCACACTCACTAGTACACTCACCACCACACTCACCACTACACTCACCACCACACTCACTAGTACACTCACCACTACTGCACTCACCACCACACTCACCTGTCAACCCCTGATCAGTGCCAGACCAAGTCAGACTTTGGTGGTCACCACGCGCCCGTTATACATCTCAACGTTCATCCTACAAAGTTCCCACCACAAGGAGAGAAACACAAACACAAATAGACAAACATTTGTTTTTTTAACTCAATTACGTGCACAAGAATACAGTTAAACCGTGTGAGGGTTCGGCACGGAATGATGATAAAGATGATTTTAAGATGATGATAAAGATGATGATAAAGATAATCGCTTTCTTGGTTCTTTCGGTAAAGTCACGTAGAAGGGAAATAATAAAATAATACAAATAAAATAATAAAAATAATTCTCACGACGTTTCGGCTACAACGCAAGCAGCCGTCCTCAGGTGAAGAATGAAACACCACCAAGCTTCACCTGAGGACGGCTGCTTGCGTTGTGGCCGAAACGTCGTGAGAATTATTTTTATTATTTCCCTTCTACGTGACTTTACCGAAAGAACCAAGAAGATGAATCCCTGCAGTCACGAAAGAAGCTTTAAATCGAAATTTATGATAATCGCCGTCACCGATCTGACCAACATGGGCTCACACGTGGAGCCGGGAGACACGTTGCTTCTGCTGCTGGAAAGCAAGCATCGTGTTTTTTTGGGGTGCATCTTCCGTCTTCCGGAAGACGGTCAACTGCACTGGGCGCGCCCCACACCCCTCCCACCGAGATACGGGTAGACATCTTCCAGAAGAGGAAGATGAAAGTGCTACCATATGTTTTTTTGGGGTGCATCTTCCGTCTTCCGGAAGACGGTCAACTGCACTGGGCGCGCCCCACACCCCTCCCACCGAGATGCGGGAGACGTCTTCCAGAAGAGGAAGATGAAAGCTCTACCCCCCGTTTCTTTGGGGGGGAGAAGGCAGGAATCCGGTGTGGGTTGGCTCCATCTTCCGGAAGAGGAAGATTGGTAGATATCTTCCGGAAGAAGAAGATGAAATATATTTCCCAGAATATAAAACATATCTTTCGGAAGAAAGTAAAAAAACAGAAGATAAAATACATATTCCAGATTAAAGTTATATCTTCCAGAAAATAAAATACGTATTCCAGATTAAAATTATATCTTCCGGAAGATAAAATACATCTTCCAGAAGATAAAAATACATATTCCAGATTAAAATTATATCTTCCAGAAGATAAATACATCGTCCAGAAGATAAAATAAGTATTTCAGATTAAAATTATATCTTCCAGAATAAAAAAAATACCTATTCCAGAATATAAAATATGTATTCCAGATTAAAATTATATCTTCCAGAAGATGAAATAAGTTTTCTAGATTAAAATTATATCTTCCTGAAGATTTAATACATCTTCCAGAATATAAAATGCATCTTCAAGAAGATCAAATAAGTATTCCAGATTAAAATTATATTTTCCAGAAGATAACGTTATATCTTCCAGAAGATCAAACACATCTTCCAGAAGATAAAACATATCTTTCAGAAGATCAAATAAGTATTCCAGATTAAAATTATATCTTCCAGAAGATAAAGTTATATCTTCCAGAAAATCAAATATATCCTCCAGAAGAAAAAAATATATCCTCCAGAAAATAAAAAAATACATCTTCGAGAAGATCAAATAAGTATTCCAGATTAAAATTATATCTTCCAGAAGATAAAGTTATATCTTCCAGAAAATTAAATATATCCTCCAGAAGAAAAAAATATATCCTCCAGAAAATAAAAAAATACATCTTCGAGAAGATCAAATAAGTATTCCAGATTAAAATTATATCTTCCAGAAGATAAAGTTATATCTTCCAGAAAATTAAATATATCCTCCAGAAGAAAAAAAATATATCCTCCAGAAAATAAAAAATACATCTTCGAGAAGATCAAATAAGTATTCCAGATTAAAATTATATCTTCCAGAAGAATTTCCAGAAGATGTAAATGTCTGCCAGGAGGGGCAGAGGGCGTCTCGCATCACCCACGTCGACACCGCTCAGCCAATCAGCGACGCGGATAGACCCGCCCCCCCCCACCCGCTGATAATTCTGACCAATCGCAGAGCCGATTTCATTCGGCACCTCCCCCCTCCCACGGTGTACCCTGAGCAAGGAGCGCTCCTATTGGCGGGTTGGTGCCCCGTGTGTTGAATAGGGGACCGGTGGTAACGGGTGCGCGGAGCGAGCGCGAAACAAACTAAACTTCAACTAATCCGACGACTTCTGAGGAATTACCGTGAGTTTTATTTACTACTTTGTTGTTGTTGTACAAACTGGGAACGCAGACGCGAGCGTTGTTACGGCTTTAAAGCAACACGGTAGCAACGATCTAATTGTATTTATTTGCTATATTAATATTTTTTTCGATTTAAAGCTTCTTTCGTGACTGCAGCAGGGATTCGTCTTCTTGGTTCTTTCGGTAAAGTCACGTAGAAGGGAAGTAATAAAATATTAAAAATAAAACATAAAATCAAATAATTCTCACGACGTTTCGGCCGCAGAGACGGCTGCTTGCGTTGTAGCCGAAACGTCGTGAGAATTATTTTATTTTATTATGTTTTATTTTTTATTATTTTATTACTTCCCTTCTACGTGACTTTACCGAAAGAACCAAGAAGATAATATTTTTTTTTTAAATCACAGAACGCCTTAACGCAAAGGGGGGTCGTCACCCGAAACGTCGCCTGTCGCGTGCGCGGCCGAATGGTTGAGACAATTGGGAGTTGCAGATGCTTGGAAAGATACGCTAGAGAGACCCATAGACTCACACAGAGACACGTAGACTCACACAGAGACACGTAGACTCACACAGAGACCCATAGACTCACACAGAGGCCCATAGACTCGCACAGAGACCCATAGACTCACACAGAGACCCATAGACTCACACAGAGACCCATAGACTCACACAGAGACCCATAGACTCACACAGAGACCCATAGACTCACACAGAGACCCACAGACTCACACAGAGACCCATAGACTCGCACAGAAACCCATAGACTCACACAGAGACCCATAGACTCACACAGAGACCAATAGACTCACACAGAGACCCATAGACTCACACAGAAACCCATAGACTCACACAGAGACACATAGACTCACACAGAGACCCATAGACTCACACGCAGACCCATAGACTCACACAGAGACCCATAGACTCAAACAGAGACACATAGACTCACACAGAGACACATAGACTCACACAGAGACCCGTAGACTCACACAGAGACACATAGACTCACACAGAGACCCATAGACTCACACAGAGACCAATAGACTCACACAGAGACCCATAGATCACACAGAGACACATAGACTCACACAGAGACAATAGACTCACACAGAGACCCATAGACTCACACAGAGACCAATAGACTCACACAGAGACCCATAGACTCACACAGAGACCCATTGACTCACAGATTCCCATATACTCACACAGAGACCCATAGACTCACACAGAGACCCACAGACTCACACAGATACCCACAGACTCACACAGAGACCCATAGACTCACACAGAGACCCACAGACTCACACAGAGACCCATAGACTCACACAGAGACCCGTAGACTCACACAGAGACCCATAGACTCACACAGAGACCCATAGACTCACACAGAGACCCATAGACTCACACAGAGACACATAGACTCACACAGAGACGCATAGACTCACACAGAGACCCATAGACTCACACAGAGACACATAGACTCACACAGAGACCCATAGACTCACACAGAGACCCATAGACTCACACAGAGACCCATAGACTCACACAGAGACCCATAGACTCACACAGAGACCCATAGACTCACACAGAGACCCATAGACTCACACGCAGACCCATAGACTCACACAGAGACACATAGACTCACACAGAGACCCATAGACTCACACAGAGACCCATAGACTCAGACAGAGACCCATAGACTCACACAGAGACACATAGACTCACACAGAGACCCATAGACTCACACAGAGACCCATAGACTCACACAGAGACCCATAGACTCACACAGAGACCCATAGACTCACACAGAGACCCATAGACTCACACAGAGACACATAGACTCACACAGAGACCCATAGACTCGCACAGTCACATAGACTCACACAGAGACGCATAGACTCACACAGAGACCCACAGACTCACACAGAGACCCATAGACTCACACAGAGACCCATAGACTCACACAGAGACACATAGACTCACACAGAGACGCATAGACTCACACAGAGACCCACAGACTCACACAGAGACCCATAGACTCACACAGAGACACATAGACTCACACAGAGACCCATAGACTCACACAGAGACCCATAGACTCACACAGAGACCCATAGACTCACACAGAGACCCATAGACTCACACAGAGACCCATAGACTCACACAGAGACCCATAGACTCACACAGAGACACATAGACTCACACAGAGACCCATAGACTCGCACAGTCACATAGACTCACACAGAGACCCATAGACTCACACAGAGACCCATAGACTCACACAGAGACACATAGACTCACACAGAGACCCATAGACTCGCACAGTCACATAGACTCACACAGAGACGCATAGACTCACACAGAGACCCACAGACTCACACAGAGACCCACAGACTCACACAGAGACCCATAGACTCACACAGAGACCCACAGACTCACACAGAGACCCATAGACTCACACAGAGACCCGTAGACTCACACAGAGACCCATAGACTCACACAGAGACCCATAGACTCACACAGAGACCCATAGACTCACACAGAGACACATAGACTCACACAGAGACGCATAGACTCACACAGAGACACATAGACTCACACAGAGACCCATAGACTCACACAGAGACCCATAGACTCACACAGAGACCCATAGACTCACACAGAGACCCATAGATTCACACAGAGACCCATAGACTCACACAGAGACCCATAGACTCACACAGAGACCCATAGACTCACACGCAGACCCATAGACTCACACAGAGACACATATACTCACACAGAGACCCATAGACTCACACAGAGACCCATAGACTCAGACAGAGACCCATAGACTCAGACAGAGACCCATAGACTCACACAGAGACACATAGACTCACACAGAGACCCATAGACTCACACAGAGACCCATAGACTCACACAGAGACCCATAGACTCACACAGAGACCCATAGACTCACACAGAGACCCATAGACTCACACAGAGACACATAGACTCACACAGAGACCCATAGACTCGCACAGTCACATAGACTCACACAGAGACGCATAGACTCACACAGAGACCCACAGACTCACACAGAGACCCACAGACTCACACAGAGACCCATAGACTCACACAGAGACCCACAGACTCACACAGAGACCCATAGACTCACACAGAGACCCGTAGACTCACACAGAGACCCATAGACTCACACAGAGACCCATAGACTCACACAGAGACCCATAGACTCACACAGAGACACATAGACTCACACAGAGACGCATAGACTCACACAGAGACCCATAGACTCACACAGAGACACATAGACTCACACAGAGACCCATAGACTCACACAGAGACCCATAGACTCACACAGAGAGCCTTAGACTCACACAGAGAGCCTTAGACTCACACAGAGACCCATAGACTCACACAGAGACACATAGACTCACACAGAGGCCTATAGACCCATAGACTCACACAGAGACCCATAGACTCACACAGAGACCCACACAGAGACCCATAGACTCACACAGAGACCCATAGACTCACACAGAGGCCCATAGACTCGCACAGAGACCCATAGACTCACACAGAGACCCATAGACTCACACAGAGAGCCTTACACTCACACAGAGACCCATAGACTCACACAGAGACCCATAGACTCACACAGAGGCCCATAGACTCACACAGAGAGCCTTAGACTCACACATAGACCCATAGACTCACACAGAGACCCATAGACTCACACAGAAAGCCTTAGACTCACACAGAGAGCCTTAGACTCACACAGAGACCCATAGACTCACACAGAGGCCCATAGACCCACACAGAGAGCCTTAGACTCACACACAGAGACCAATAGACTCACATACAGAGACCCATAGACTCACACAGAGACCCATAGATTCAACATACGACACGGTCTCCCCATGTATAAAACATCCCACAGTGTACTGCTGTGTTCACAGGACGCAAACACAAAAAGAAGCGCCCTCAGCAACCCCCATTGCTGGATCCCCTCCTTCAGTCACGTGGCACGGCACCCTCTGTCGCCCCACGTGTCAAAAAGGACGCGACTTCCCCCCCCCCCCCGTCAAATGAGCGTGAAGAAATTCCAGCCAAATTTTGGCAGAAACCCCTTGAAGTCTCCCTCCTTCCCCTCCCCTCCCTCCCCTCTCTCCCCTATCCCCTCGCTCCCTCCCCTCCCCTCCTCTCCCCTCTCTCCCTCCCTCCCCTCTCTCCCTCCCCTCCTATCCCCTCTCTCCCTCCCCTCCCTCCCCTCCCTCCCCTCCTCTCCCCTCTCTCCCTCCTCTCCCTCCCCTCTTTTTTATTTTATTTTTTTTTATTTTTAACGATCAGTGGAAACAAGAAGATGCTCGGTGTATTCGGCACTTTGCTTCGTTCATCATTTCGTAAATTTTTTTTAAATTAAATTTACATTTTTAAACTCTGCTTTATGTAAAGCCCCACCTCTCGCTCGCTCTCTCGCTCGCTCGCTCCTCTCCTCTCCCCTCCCTCTCCCCTGCTTCCACTCCCTAACACTCACTCGTTGTCCTCATCTCTTCCATCAGGCACAGCGGCGATGACGACGGCGATGACTGCGACGACGACGCTGCCGCCGCTCCAGCGACAGAGGCTCCCGCTGCCGCTGCCGCTGCGGTGGCTCCCGGCGCTGCTGCTCGCGCTGCTCCTGGCCACGGCGAACCTCGCGGCGGCCAAACCCACGGCGGACGAGAAGCAGCGGCACGCCGGGACGCGCGGCCGGCGGCGGCGGCGACGACACGCTGCGGGCCGTGGGCTCCGACCCCGAGGCCGTGCTGGGGTCGTACGCGGCGCGCGAGCTGCACAGCCTGAGCCCGCAAGAGACCAAGGAGCGGCTCGGGTGAGAGCGGAATGGACGGGCCGCGCCGGTGGCTGGGAGATGTCGACTACCTCGCCTGGTGTGCGGGAGGTCGTGGGGTCGATCCCAACCCTGACGCCTGCTGCTGCTGTATATTTGGAGCTTGCGTGTCTCTCTCATCATCACGGTGGCTAGGAGATGTTAACTACCTCACCTGGTGCGCGGGAGGTCGTGGGTTCGATCCTGACCCTGACGCCTGCTGCTGCTGTATATTTGGAGTTTGCGTGTCTCTCTCTCTCTCATCATCATCACGGTGGCTAGGAGATGTTAACTACCTCGCCTGGTGTGCAGGAGGTCGTGGGTTCCATCCCTGACTTTGATGGCGCCTGCTGCTGTATATTTGGAGTTTGTGTGTCTCTCTCATTATCATCACGGTGGTTAGGGAGATGTTGACTACCTCGCCTGGTATGCAGGAGGTAGTGGATTTTTCTCCGTTTGCTGCACCACCCTCGGCTGTGGCACTCGCAGCGCCTCGAGGAGACTATTTACATAGTTTGTGTTCATTTGGCCTGGAGGTACAACTTGAGCATAAAATCGAGACACAGTAAATCAAACCACGCTGCCAGGCGGGGAGGTAGTTAACATCTCCTAGCCACCGTGGCGCCCACTACTTACATTCGTGGCGGAGCGTTCGCTCAACGCAAGTGCTGCGCCCGTGCGTAATGTCTGCCTCTGTCTCTCCGTCTCTGTCCGTGTCCTTCTCTCTCTGCGTTCCCCGTCCGTCTCTCTGTCTCTCCGTCTCTCTCTCTGTCTCTGTCTGTCTCTGTCTGTCTCTGTCTGTCTCTCTCTCTGTCTCCGTCTCTGTCTGTCTCTGTCTGTCTCTGTCTGTCTCCGTCTGTCGCTGCTCCGTCCGTGCGTGCCGTCCCTGTCTCTCTCTCTCTCTGTCTCTCTCTCTGTCTCTGTCTGTCTGTCTGTCTCTGTCTCCCTCTGTCTGTCTCTGTCTGTCGCTGCTCCGTGCGTGCTGCCCCCGTCCGCGCGCAGCAAGCTCGTGGACCGCATGGACGCCGACGGCGACGGGCTGGTGAGCGAGGAGGAGCTGGCGGCGTGGATCCGCCTGACGCAGCGGCGCTGGCTGCACGAGGACGCGGAGCAGCGCTGGAGGGACCCCAACGGGGACGGGCGCCTCTCCTGGGACGAGTACCGCAACGCCACCTACGGCGGCCTCTCCTGTACGCGTCCCGGACGACGGCTTCTCACCTCTTGCGTGTCTCTCTCTGTCTCTCTATCGCGGTGGTGGCTAGGGGATGTTGACTGCCTCGCCTGGTGTGCGGGAGGTCGTGGGTTCGATCACGACCCTGACGGCGCCTGCTGCTGTATATTTAGAGTTTGCGTGTTTCCCTCTCATCGTCATCATCATCGTGGCTAGGAATATGTTAACTACCTCGCCTGGTACACAGGAGGTCGTGGGTTTGAGCCCCGACCCTGACGGTGCCTGCTGCTGCTGTATGTTTGGAGTTTGCGTGTCTCTCATCTTCATCATCACGGTGGCTAGGAAATGTTAACTACCTCGCCTGGTGTACAGGAGGTCGTGGGTTTTAATCCCGACCCTGACAGCCTGCTGTATGTTTGGAGATTGCGTGTTTCACTCTCTCATCTTCATCATCACGGTGGCTAGGAGATGTCAACTACCTTGCCTGGTATGCGGGAGGTCGTGGGTTCGATCACGACCCTGACGGCGCCTGCTGCTGCTGTATATTTGTAGTTTGCGTGTTTCACTCTCTCATCATCACGGTGGTTAGGAGATGTTAACGTGTGCATGCTGCACTTGTGCCGTGTGCTGTGCGTCCTGCGTGCTGTGCGTGCGTGACGTGTGCCGTGCGTGCCGCTTGCCGTGTGTGTGCGTGCCGTGTGCCGTGTGTGTGCGTGTGCCGTGTGCCGTGCCGTGTGTGTGCGTCCTGCGTGCCGTGCGTGCCGCTTGCCGTGTGTGTGCGTCCTGCGTGCTGTGTGTGCGTGTGCCGTGCCGTGCGTGCCTCGACCCAGTCGAGACGGCCGACTCCTACTCCAGGCTGCTGGCAAGGGACAAGCGGCGCTTCGACGCGGCCGCTGCCGGCGGGGTGAGCGGCGGCGCCGCCGCGGGGGGCGGCGAGCTGAGCCGCGGGGAGTTCGCCGCCTTCCTGCACCCCTCCTCCTTCGGGCACATGAGCGACATCGTCATCACCGTGAGTCGCCCTCCATCGCCCTCGCTCCATCCGTCGGCCCGTCGCTCGTCCGTTCGCGTTAGTTCCATCGTTCGTCCCATCGCTCTCTCGGTCCATCGCGTGTCCGATCGCGCGTCCCATTGCTCGTGCATCCCGACCGCGTGTCCGACCGCGTGTCCGACTGCGTGTCCGTTGGCGCGTGTCCGGGGAGGGTAACGCACAAAGCGCGTCTCCGTGCTATGTGGAGGCGACGGCGACGCAGCAAACCGAGTGGAACGCTCGGCGACCATCGTGAGTTTCTTTTAGATCGAGTTTCAAATTCCTGCCCGTTGCCCGTTGCGGTTTTGTCGTTCATCCTGCAACGGATTGATTCTCGACGATGATGACCATGACGACGATGACGACGATGACGACGACGATGACGACGACGATGACGACGACGATGACGACGATGATGACGACGATGACGACGATGACGACGACGATGACGACGATGATGACGACGATGATGACGACGATGACGACGATGACGACGACGATGACGACGATGATGACGACGATGACGACGATGATGATGACGATGATGACGACGATGATGACGACGATGACGACGATGATGACGACGACGATGACGACGATGATGACGACGATGATGACGACGACGATGACGACGATGATGACGACGATGATGACGACGATGATGACGACGATGATGACGACGACGATGACGACGATGATGACGACGATGACGACGACGATGACGATGACGATGGCGACGATGGCGGTGAATGTGATTGCAGGAGACAATCGAGGACGTGGATAAGGACGGAGACGGATTCATTGATCTGGAGGAATACATCGGTGAGCGCCCCGCGGCCTTCGGGCAGACTTGCACCGCCATCGCCCCGCACATCCCTGCAGGGACCCTGACCGTCATCAACTCCCACATCCCTGCAGGAACCCTGACCACCATCTGGGCAGCACTTGCGCAGATGGTGGTGGTGGTGGTGGTGAGACTCTAGGAGTGGCACTTGAAGATAGCGGTGTAGGTGGTGGTGGTGAGGTTGGAGGAGTGGCACTTGAAGATGGTGGTGTAGGTGGTGGTGGTGGTGGTGAGGGCTGTAGCAGCAGCACTTGAAGATGGTGGTGTAGGTGGTGGTGGTGAGACTCTAGGAGTGGCACTTGAAGATGGTGGTGTAGGTGGTGGTGGTGGTGAGGCTGTAGTAGAGGCACTTGAAGATGGTGGTGTAGGTGGTGGTGGTGGTGGTGAGGGCTGTAGCAGCAGCACTTGAAGATGGTGGTGTAGGTGGTGGTGGTGGTGGTGAGACTCTAGGAGTGGCACTTGAAGATAGCGGTGTAGGTGGTGGTGGTGTAGGTGGTGGTGGTGGTGAGGCTGTAGTAGAGGCACTTGAAGATGGTGGTGTAGGTGGTGGTGGTGGTGGTGAGACGGAGTGGCACTTTAAGATGGTGGTGTAGGTGGTGGTGGTGAGACTCTAGGAGTGGCACTTTAAGATGGTGGTGTAGGTGGTGGTGGTGAGGCTGGAGGAGTGGCACTTGAAGATGGTGGTGTAGGTGGTGGTGGTGAGGCTGTAGGAGCAGCACTTGAAGATGGTGGTGTAGATGGTGCTGGTGGTGAGGGCTGTAGAAGTGGCACTTGAAGATGGTGGTGTAGGTGGTGGTGGTGGTGGTGAGGCTGTAGGAGCAGCACTTGAAGATGGTGGTGTAGGTGGTGGTGGTAGTGAGGCTGTAGAGCGGCACTTGAAGATGGTGGTGTAGGTGGTGGTGGTGGTAGTGAGGCTGTAGGAGCAGCACTTGAAGATGGTGGTGTAGGTGGTGGTGGTGGTGAGGCTGTAGGAGCAGCACTTGAAGATGGTGGTGTAGGTGGTGGTGGTAGTGAGGCTGTAGAGCGGCACTTGAAGATGGTGGTGTAGGTGGTGGTGGTGGTAGTGAGGCTGTAGGAGCAGCACTTGAAGATGGTGGTGTAGGTGGTGGTGGTGGTGAGGCTGTAGAGCGGCACTTGAAGATGGTGGTGTAGGTGGTGGTGGTGGTGAGGGCTCTAGGAGTGGCACTTGAAGATGGTGGTGTAGGTGCTGGTGGTGACGGCTCTAGGAGTGGCACTTGAAGATGGTGGTGTAGGTGGTGGTGGTGAGGGCTGTAGGAGCAGCACTTGAAGATGGTGGTGTAGGTGGTGATGGTGGTGAGGCTCTAGGAGTGGCACTTGAAGATGGTGGTGTAGGTGGTGGTGGTGGTGTAGGTGTAGGTGGTGTAGGTGGTGGTGGTGGTGAGGGCTGTAGGAGCAGCACTTAAAGATGGTGGTGTAGGTGGTGGTGGTGTAGGTGGTGGTGAGGCTGTAGCAGCAGCACTTGAAGATGGTGGTGTAGGTGGTGGTGGTGGTGAGACTCTAGGAGCAGCACTTGAAGATGGTGGTGTAGGTGGCGGTGTTGAGGATGTAGTAGAGGCACTTGAAGATGGTGGTGTAGGTGGTGGTGGTGAGACTGGTTTCTAATCGAGGTTTTTTTGGGATCATATCGCGTAAATACAGGCTGCTTAAAAACACAAATGTGAACCATTCTGAGAATTTGCAACAACACCACGAGACATGTGCTGCTTCCGGGCTCTGGAGACCACCTGGAGAAGATTCCAGGCACGCGTTGACAACGATGGCAAACAAGCTGAGAATCTCTGACTTTTTGAAGCTGTTAACATGCATTTGTTATCATGTTTACAGCGTATTTTACCCGTTCTTTTTCCATTTAAAACGATAGTCCCATGTAAGCGTTCACATTCTTTTTGTTTTTTTCGGTGAAGTCACGTAGGTAAAAAGTAAAATAAATAGAAATGAAACCAACTAAATAAAATGACGACGTTTCGGAAGCAGCAACACAAGCCTCCGTTTTCAGGTGGTGAATGATTTAATTTCACTGCAGTAAGTAGCAGTTCCACTTGATGACAGAGGCTTGTGTTGCTTCCGAAACGCCGTGATTTAATTAAGTTGTTTTCATTTTAATTTATTTTTTTTGTCACCGACGCGACTTTACCGAAAACCCCCAAAAAGTATGGATCCTTGCAGTCACGACAACTTAAAATCTACAAGTGTTCACATTCTTTTGAAGCACCCTGCACATTAACGTGAAGCCCTCCGATGGATAATATTTTGTCGCGAAAGCCCACGGTGTGAAACGGACACCTTTGACCCCGTCTCTCCGAAAGTTCGTAAAGTCGAAATGTCACCCCGACCCCGACCGCCGCCCAGCCGACATGTACCACCCGGCGGAGCCCGCGGAGACGGAGCCGGAGTGGGTGGAGACGGAGCGGCAGCAGTTCCGGCGGTTCCGCGACTCTGACGGCGACGGGCGTATGGGGCGCGAGGAGGTGCGCGCCTGGCTGCTGCCCGTCGGCTACGAGCACGCACACGCAGAGGCACGCCACCTCGTGGGAGAGGCCGACGGGGGCGACGAGGTGGGGACCCACGCGACACCCATGCCCCTCACCCCCCACGCACCCCCCCCCACCCCCCAAGTCCCCACCCCCCACGCACCCCCCCACCCCCCCACGCACCCCACCACCCCACACCCACCCCCTCACGCCCCACACTCCCCCACCCCCCCACGCACCCCCAAGTCCCCACCCCCCCACGCACCCCACCACCCCACACCCACCCCCTCACGCCCCACACTCCCCCACCCTCCCACGCCCCCCACGCCCCCACCCTCCCACCCTCCCACCCCCCCAGTCCACGGAGGTAGAAAACTTCATAGATGACGACTTCTTCTTGGTTCTTTCGTTAAAGTCACGTAGAAGGAAAATAATAAAAATAAAACATAATAAAATACAATTCTCACGACGTTTCGGCCACAACGCAAGCAGCCGTCCTCGGGTGAAGAACAGGTCTGTCAGAAAGACAGCGTCTGAATGACACTGTTTTTCCTGAATGACGCTGTCTTTCCGACAGACCTGTTCTTCACCTGAGGACGGCTGCTTGCGTTGTGGCCGAAACGTCGTGAGAATTATTTTATTATGTTTTATTTTTTATTATTTTATTATTTCCCTTCTACGCGACTTTACCGAAAGAACCAAGAAGATGAATCCCTGCAGTCACGAAAGCTTTAAATCGAAAGACGACGACGTTTCGATCACAACGCAAGCAACCGCCGTGATCTGTAGATCTTCTACCCACGTGGACTTTACCGAAAGAACGACAGGGCGTGGGTTCCTGCAGTCACGAAAGCCTCACGTCAAGATTGATTGTCGTCGCTGTCGATTCCCGTCTGTGGTTTGCCGGGTGGCAAGGACGGCAAGCTGTCCAAGGAGGAGGTGCTGGCCAAGTGGAGCGTCTTCCTGGGCAGCCAGGCCACCAACTACGGCGACGATCTCAACCGCCGGCACGAGGAGCTCTGAGCTGCAACAGGAAACCCCGCGTTCCGATTGGCCGTTCGCGTCGACTCGACGCAGCCAATGGGAACGCGCCGTGCCGCGTTCCCATTGGCCGTTCGCGTCGAATTAGAATGCGCCGTGCTGCACTCCTTGATTGGCTGTTGGCGTCGCGTCCAATCCAAACACGCCGCGTTCCGATTGGCCGTTCGCGTCGACTCGACGCAGCCAATGGGAACGCGCCGTGTCGAGTTCCGATTGGCCGATCGCGTCGAATTAGAATGCGCCGTGCTGCACTCCTTGATTGACTGTTGGAGTCGCGTCCAATCCAAACACGCCGCGTTGCGATTGGCCGACGTGTGCCCCCGGTTAGGTTGCTTGCGACTCACCGGCTTGGACCTGCCGAGCGATCGATTTCCCTTTTTGAACGGGAATTGGGGCGGCATTCACTTCCTCGGTGACCCCCGTAGCCCTGCAGAGGCAGCGGGGGAAGTTCCACGTTCCTATGGCGGGAGCGGAGGGGGGGGACATCCCGGCCCATTGGACAACCACTTTTGACTTCCGTACAAAGCGGTACTCAATTTTATTGACATGATGATGATGATGGGCCTCAATCCACCCCGGGCAGGATTTGAACTCGTGACCCTTGAGGGTGAGAGAAACCACAGCGTCGCTATGCAATGGTCACGGGATATAAATGTTCGTGTGTTTTTTATCAGAATCGTTGTTTTAAACTTGAATGAACCCGATGAGCTGTGAAGCTCTTCGTTGTCACCTACACGGGGGGTGGTGACGCTGCTGCGACGGTTAAAAGTCAGCGACGCTCTGCGCTCCGTTCCGTTGCTTGAGCCGCGGACGATTCATCGATTTCGTGAAGAAAAGAACACTGGTCAACACGCTGTTTCTGGCATAAGGTATTCCAACGGTTCTAAGGTAATTTTGGGGTGCTGATTCCAAATCTGGCATCAGTTTTTGTCTATCACATCAGGTTTTTGAGATATTAAATATTGCATTTTTAATCAAAACTGCAGAATAAAAATGTTAAATAAATGTGGATATCTACGTAAAATGATATTATAAACACACTATCCTAAAATACAGCACCATATTTTAGCACTAAAGCAGTCACTGACTCGCAACAACTTGCAATCATAAGTGACAGAGTTAATTTCGGGTAAAATCAATGAAAATGGGGTATGCCGATAGCATAAAATGAGATGTGATAGAGCAAATCTGAGATCAGATTTGGAATTACCACCCTGAAATTAGTCTAGAACAGCTGCAAAGTCCAGGCCAGAAAAAAAAGATTTTTTTTCTGACCAGTGTAATAATGGCGTTTATGCATGTAGGTTGAACTTATTTCGCGCCACACCGTACGTAGCAAACCCTGCTGATGCTGCCGCTGCTGCTGATGCCGCCGCCGCTGCTGATGCTGCAGCTGCTGCCGCTGCTGTTGCTGCTGCTGATGCTGCAGCTGCTGCTACTGCTGCTGCTGCTGCCACTGCTGCTGCTGCTGCTGCTACTGCTGCTGCTGCTGCCACTGCTGCTGCTACTGCTGCTGCTGCTGCCGCTGCTGCTCTATTTAAGACCGGAAGCAACAGGAGAGCTTCAGCAGTCTTGCCCGATGAGGCTGATTGTGATTACCAGCGAAACGTTGCGCGACTCAAACTTTCCAATGCTGTTAATTCTCTCTTCAACACACCGGTGGGGCTAAAGAAGTGAATTGTTTTGTCCTTTGAAAAACGTGACACTTTTTTTTGCTGATTGGCCGTGTCGGGTGGTGGAGGGTTACGACACATTTATAAATAACGCGATCTGACCCAAAAACCTTTATTGTGAATAATATTGGTCGCGAAAGCCTGCTACGTGTTAAATCAAGCCGTGATAATGTGAGGTGCGGGAGTACGACATCAAAGATGTTCAAACACCAAATCGACGCCCGCCTGTTATCACAAGGCACCGTCAGGTCTGCATTCACCGCCAGAGGTCGCAAACGGGCTTTGATCCCGTACCCGTACCCGGCCGCACCAGGGTCGCAAATGGGTACCCGTACCCGTACCCGGCCGTACCCGTACCCTACCCGTACCTGGCCGGGTACGGGTAGGGTACGGGTATCGGGTACCTGATTGCGAACTCTGGGATGAAGCCATGTTGCAGGCGCGGGTGGGTTAATTCTAGGAACTTGAATTGTGAGAAGAGACAAGACGTTGGGAAATGAGTGACAAACGGTGACTCACCAGTAACTCACGGCCTACCCATACCCGGCCGCACCAGGGTCGCAAACGGTACCTGGCTACCCGTACCCGGCCGGGTACGGGTAGCCGGGTATCGGGTAGGGTACGGGTATTGGGTACCCGGTTGTGACTTCTGTTCACCGCGCACATCATGCGTTGTGGTAAAACATGCGAGCCAGACTCGCTTTGGTAGCGGTGTGTGCACGCGTGGTCCTTGAAACTAGTTGGTCTGCCAGCCCTCCCCAAGGGCTGCCTGGCAACGGCTGTTCCCCTCCTGCCGTTCTTCTCCGCTCGTAGCGGCGGCAGCGGCGGTGAAACGAGTCCGTGAAGAAGAAGGCTTCAGCCTGGGGTTGGTGTTGGAGGGACAATCGGTTTCAAGGACAATGCTGCCGCTTCAAATCTTGACCCCATTGGAACATCCCTTGCCAGTAGCAAAATATGATAATTGTTTTTTTTACCCTTTTATCTGGCAACAAAACTGACACCTTTTTTTACAAGGAGTCATGTTTGCATTGGCCACAATACTGCGGTCGGAATGGAAACAAAACA
>WFAB01002828.1:0-26132 GCA_018977245.1 Lethenteron camtschaticum | reverse complement strand
ATTACTCACAATACCTCCACAGTGTTACCACGTGATGCATTACTCACAATACCCCCACAGTGTTACCACGTGATGCATCTACTCACAATACCCCACAGTTTACCACGTGATGCATTACTCACAATACCCACAGTGTTACCACGTGATGCATTTAACATTTACATACAATACCCCACAGTGTTACCACGTGATGCATTACTCACAATACCCCCACAGTGCCGTGATGCATTACTTAATACCCACAGTGTTACCACGTGATGCATTACTCACAATACCCCCACAGTGTTACCACGTGATGCATTACTCACAATACCCCCACAGTGTTACCACGTGATGCATTACTCACAATACCCCACAGTTTACCACGTGAATTACTCACATACCCCACAGTGTTACCAGTGATGCATTACTCACAATACCCCACAGTGTTACCACGTGATGCATTACTACAATACCACAGTGTTACCACGTGATGCATTACTCACAATACCGCCACAGTGTTACCACGTGATGCATTACTCACAATACCGCCACAGTGTTACCACGTGATGCATTACTCACAATACCCCCACAGTGTTACCACGTGATGCATTACTCACAATACCCCCACAGTGTTACCACGTGATGCATTACTCACAATACCCCACAGTGTTACACGTGAGCATTATCACATACCCCACGACCATGATGTACTCACATACCCCACAGTGTTACCACGTGATGCATTACTCACAATACCCCACAGTGTTACCACGTGACGCATTACTCACAATACCCCCACCACGTGACTTACTCCAACCCACAGTGTTACCACGTGACGCATTACTCACAATACCCCCACAGGTTACCACGTGACGCATTTACATACACATGTACACTGACCATTACTCACAATACCACCACAGTTTACCACGTGATGCATTATCACCCGTCCCATTACTCACAATACCACCACAGTGTTACCACGTGATGCATTACTCACAATACCCCCAGTGTTTACCACGTGAACGCATTACTCACAATACCACCACAGTGTTACCCACGTGATGCATTACTCACAATACCCCCACAGTGTTACCACGTGATGCATTACTCACAATACCCCGCCACAGTGTTACCACGTGATGCATTACTCACAATACCCCCACAGTGTTACCACGTGATGCATTACTCACAATACCCCACAGTGTTACCACGTGATGCATTACTCACAATACCCCCACAGTGTTACCACGTGATGCATTACTCACAATACCCCACAGTGTTACCACGTGATGCATTACTCACAATACCCCACAGTGTTACCACGTGATGCATTACTCACAATACCACCACAGTGTTACCACGTGATGCATTACTCACAATACCCCCACAGTGTTACCACGTGATGCATACTACTCCACATGTACCTGATGCTACCACAATACCCCCACAGTGTTACCACGTGATGCATTACTCACAATACCCCCACCAGTGTTACCACGTGATGCATTACTCACAATACCCCCACAGTGTTACCACGTGATGCATTACTCACAATACCCCCACAGTGTTACCACGTGATGCATTACTCACAATACCACCACAGTGTTACCACGTGATGCATTACTCACAATACCCCCACAGTGTTACCACGTGATGCATTACTCAAATACCCCCACAGTGTTACCACGTGATGCATTACTCACAATACCCCCACAGTGTTACCACGTGATGCATTACTCACAATACCCCCACAGTGTTACCACGTGATGCATTACTCACTCACAATACCCACCACAGTGTTACCACGTGATGCATTACTCACAATACCCCACAGTGTTACCACGTGACGCATTACTCACAATACCCCACAGTGTTACCACGTGACGCATTACTCACAATACCCCACAGTGTTACCACGTGATGCATTACTCACAATACCACCACAGTGTTACCACGTGATGCATTACTCACAATACCACCACAGTGTTACCACGTGATGCATTACTCACAATACCCCACAGTGTTACCACGTGATGCATTACTCACAATACCACCACAGTGTTACCACGTGATGCATTACTCACAATACCACCACAGTGTTACCACGTGACGCATTACTCACAATACCCCCACAGTGTCACCACGTGATGCATTACTCACAATGCACCCACAGTGTCACCACGTGATGCATTACTCACAATACCCCACAGTGTCACCACGTGATGCATTACTCACAATACCCCACAGTGTTACCACGTGATGCATTACTCACAATACCCCACAGTGTTACCACGTGATGCATTACTCACAATACCCCACAGTGTTACCACGTGATGCATTACTCACAATACCTCCACAGTTTACCACGTGATGCATTACTCACAATACCCCCACAGTGTTACCACGTGATGCATTACTCACAATACCACCACAGTGTTACCACGTGACGCATTACTCACAATACACCACAGTGTCACCACGTGATGCATTACTCACAATACCCCCACAGTGTTACCACGTGACGCATTACTCACAATACCCCACAGTGTTACCACGTGACGCATTACTCACAATACCCCACAGTGTTACCACGTGACGCATTACTCACAATACCCCCACAGTGTTACCACGTGACGCATTACTCACAATACCTCCACAGTGTTACCACGTGATGCATTACTCACAATACCCCACAGTGTTACCACGTGATGCATTACTCACAATACCCCCACAGTGTTACCACGTGATGCATTACTCACAATACCCCACAGTGTTACCACGTGATGCATTACTCACAATACCTCCACAGTGTTACACGTGATGCATTACTCACAATACCCCCAGTGTTACCACGTGATGCATTACTCACAATACCACCACAGTGTTACCACGTGACGCATTACTCACAATACCCCCACAGTGTTACCACGTGATGCATTACTCACAATACCCCCACAGTGTTACCACGTGATGCATTACTCACAATACCCCCACAGTGTTACCACGTGATGCATTACTAATGATACCCCACAGTGCTACCACGTGATGCATTACTCACAATACCCCACAGTGTTACCACGTGATGCATTACTCACAATACCGCCACAGTGTTACCACGTGATGCATTACTCACAATACCGCCACAGTGTGACCACGTGACGCATTACTCACAATACCCCACAGTGTTACCACGTGATGCATTACTCACAATACCCCCACAGTGTTACCACGTGATGCATTACTCACAATACCCCCACAGTGTTACCACGTGATGCATTACTCACAATACCACCACAGTGTTACCACGTGATGCATTACTCACAATACCCCCACAGTGTCACCACGTGATACATTACTCACAATACCCTACAGTGTTACCACGTGACGCATTACTCACAATACCTCCACAGTGTTACCACGTGACGCATTACTCACAATACCCCCACAGTGTTACCACGTGATGCATTACTCACAATACCACCACAGTGTTACCACGTGATGCATTACTCACAATACCCCACAGTTTACCACGTGATGCATTACTCACAATACCACCACAGTGTTACCACGTGATGCATTACTCACAATACCACCACAGTGTTACCACGTGACGCATTACTCACAATACCCCCACAGTGTTACCACGTGATGCATTACTCACAATACCCCCACAGTGTTACCACGTGATGCATTACTCACAATACCCCCACAGTGTTACCACGTGATGCATTACTCACAATACCCCCACAGTGTTACCACGTGATGCATTACTCACAATACCCCCACAGTGTTACCACGTGATGCATTACTCACAATACCCCACAGTGTTACCACGTGATGCATTACTCACAATACACCCACAGTGTTACCACGTGATGCATTACTCACAATACCGCCACAGTGTTACCACGTGATGCATTACTCACAATACCCCACAGTGTTACCACGTGATGCATTACTCACAATACCCCCACAGTGTTACCACGTGATGCATTACTCACAATACCCCCACAGTGTTACCACGTGACGCATTACTCACAATACCCCCACAGTGTTACCACGTGATGCATTACTCACAATACCCACCACAGTGTTACCACGTGACTGCATTACTCACAATACCCCCACAGTGTTACCACGTGATGCATTACTCACAATACCCCCACAGTGTTACCACGTGATGCATTACTCACAATACCACCACAGTGTTACCACGTGATGCATTACTCACAATACCACCACAGTGTTACCACGTGATGCATTACTCACAATACCTCCAGTGTTACCACGTGACGCATTACTCACAATACCACCACAGTGTTACCACGTGATGCATTACTCACAATACCCCCACAGTGTTACCACGTGATGCATTACTCACAATACCGCCACAGTGTTACCACGTGATGCATTACTCACAATACCCCCACAGTGTTACCACGTGACGCATTACTCACAATACCCCCACAGTGTTACCACGTGATGCATTACTCACAATACCCCCACAGTGTTACCACGTGATGCATTACTCACAATACCACCACAGTGTTACCACGTGATGCATTACTCACAATACCCCCACAGTGTTACCACGTGATGCATTACTCATAATACCCCCACAGTGCTACCACGTGATGCATTACTCACAATACCCCCACAGTGTTACCACGTGATGCATTACTCACAATACCCCCACAGTGTTACCACGTGACGCATTACTCACAATACCGCCACAGTGTTACCACGTGATGCATTACTCACAATACCCCCACAGTGTTACCACGTGACGCATTACTCACAATACCCCCACAGTGTTACCACGTGATGCATTACTCACAATACCCCCACAGTGTTACCACGTGATGCATTACTCACAATACCACCACAGTGTTACCACGTGATGCATTACTCACAATACCCCCACAGTGTTACCACGTGATGCATTACTCATAATACCCCCACAGTGCTACCACGTGATGCATTACTCACAATACCCCCACAGTGTTACCACGTGATGCATTACTCACAATACCCCCACAGTGTTACCACGTGACGCATTACTCACAATACCCCCACAGTGTTACCACGTGATGCATTACTCACAATACCACCACAGTGTTACCACGTGATGCATTACTCACAATACCCCCACAGTGTTACCACGTGATGCATTACTCATAATACCCCCACAGTGCTACCACGTGATGCATTACTCACAATACCCCCACAGTGTTACCACGTGATGCATTACTCACAATACCCCCACAGTGTCACCACGTGATACATTACTCACAATACCCTACAGTGTTACCACGTGACGCATTACTCACAATACCTCCACAGTGTTACCACGTGACGCATTACTCACAATACCCCCACAGTGTTACCACGTGATGCATTACTCACAATACCACCACAGTGTTACCACGTGATGCATTACTCACAATACCTCCACCGTTTACCACGTGATGCATTACTCACAATACCACCACAGTGTTACCACGTGATGCATTACTCACAATACCACCACAGTGTTACCACGTGACGCATTACTCACAATACCCCCACAGTGTCACCACGTGATGCATTACTCACAATGCACCCACAGTGTCACCACGTGATGCATTACTCACAATACACCCACAGTGTCACCACGTGATGCATTACCCACAATACCGCCACAGTGTTACCACGTGATGCATTACTCACAATACCCCCACAGTGTTACCACGTGATGCATTACTCACAATACCCCACAGTGTTACCACGTGATGCATTACTCACAATACCTCCACAGTTTACCACGTGATGCATTACTCACAATACCCCCACAGTGTTACCACGTGATGCATTACTCACAATACCACCACAGTGTTACCACGTGACGCATTACTCACAATACACCCACAGTGTCACCACGTGATGCATTACTCACAATACCCCCACAGTGTTACCACGTGACGCATTACTCACAATACACCCACAGTTTTACCACGTGACGCATTACTCACAATACCCCCACAGTGTTACCACGTGACGCATTACTCACAATACCCCCACAGTGTTACCACGTGACGCATTACTCACAATACCTCCACAGTGTTACCACGTGACGCATTACTCACAATACCTCCACAGTGTTACCACGTGATGCATTACTCACAATACCCCCACAGTGTTACCACGTGATGCATTACTCACAATACCACCACAGTGTTACCACGTGATGCATTACTCACAATACCTCCACAGTGTTATCACGTGATGCATTACTCACAATACCCCCAGTGTTACCACGTGATGCATTACTCACAATACCACCACAGTGTTACCACGTGACGCATTACTCACAATACCCCCACAGTGTTACCACGTGATGCATTACTCACAATACCCCCACAGTGTTACCACGTGATGCATTACTCACAATACCACCACAGTGTTACCACGTGACGCATTACTCACAATACCCCCACAGTGTTACCACGTGATGCATTACTCACAATACCCCCACAGTGTTACCACGTGACGCATTACTCACAATACCTCCACAGTGTTACCACGTGACGCATTACTCACAATACCCCCACAGTGTTACCACGTGATGCATTACTCACAATACCACCACAGTGTTACCACGTGATGCATTACTCACAATACCTCCACCGTTTACCACGTGATGCATTACTCACAATACCACCACAGTGTTACCACGTGATGCATTACTCACAATACCACCACAGTGTTACCACGTGACGCATTACTCACAATACCCCCACAGTGTCACCACGTGATGCATTACTCACAATGCACCCACAGTGTTACCACGTGATGCATTACTCACAATACCCCACAGTGTCACCACGTGATGCATTACCCACAATACCGCCACAGTGTTACCACGTGATGCATTACTCACAATACCCCCACAGTGTTACCACGTGATGCATTACTCACAATACCCCCACAGTGTTACCACGTGATGCATTACTCACAATACCCCACAGTTTACCACGTGATGCATTACTCACAATACCCCCACAGTGTTACCACGTGATGCATTACTCACAATACCCCACAGTGTTACCACGTGACGCATTACTCACAATACACCCACAGTGTCACCACGTGATGCATTACTCACAATACCCCCACAGTGTTACCACGTGACGCATTACTCACAATACACCCACAGTTTTACCACGTGACGCATTACTCACAATACCCCCACAGTGTTACCACGTGACGCATTACTCACAATACCCCCACAGTGTTACCACGTGACGCATTACTCACAATACCTCCACAGTGTTACCACGTGACGCATTACTCACAATACCTCCACAGTGTTACCACGTGATGCATTACTCACAATACCCCCACAGTGTTACCACGTGATGCATTACTCACAATACCACCACAGTGTTACCACGTGATGCATTACTCACAATACCTCCACAGTGTTATCACGTGATGCATTACTCACAATACCCCCAGTGTTACCACGTGATGCATTACTCACAATACCACCACAGTGTTACCACGTGACGCATTACTCACAATACCCCCACAGTGTTACCACGTGATGCATTACTCACAATACCCCCACAGTGTTACCACGTGATGCATTACTCACAATACCCCCACAGTGTTACCACGTGATGCATTACTAATGATACCCCCACAGTGCTACCACGTGATGCATTACTCACAATACCGCCACAGTGTTACCACGTGATGCATTACTCACAATACCGCCACAGTGTTACCACGTGATGCATTACTCACAATACCGCCACAGTGTGACCACGTGACGCATTACTCACAATACCCCCACAGTATTACCACGTGATGCATTACTCACAATACCCCCACAGTGTTACCACGTGACGCATTACTCACAATACCTCCACAGTGTTACCACGTGACGCATTATTCACAATACCTCCAGTGTTACCACGTGACACATTACTCACAATACCCCCACAGTGTTACCACGTGACGCATTACTCACAATACCCCCACAGTGTTACCACGTGATGCATTACTCACAATACCCCCACAGTGTTACCACGTGATGCATTACTCACAATACCACCACAGTGTTACCACGTGATGCATTACTCACAATACCACCACAGTGTTACCACGTGATGCATTACTCACAATACCTCCAGTGTTACCACGTGACGCATTACTCACAATACCACCACAGTGTTACCACGTGATGCATTACTCACAATACCCCCACAGTGTTACCACGTGATGCATTATTCACAATACCGCCACAGTGTTACCACGTGATGCATTACTCACAATACCCCCACAGTGTTACCACGTGACGCATTACTCACAATACCCCCACAGTGTTACCACGTGATGCATTACTCACAATACCCCCACAGTGTTACCACGTGATGCATTACTCACAATACCACCACAGTGTTACCACGTGATGCATTACTCACAATACCCCCACAGTGTTACCACGTGATGCATTACTCATAATACCCCCACAGTGCTACCACGTGATGCATTACTCACAATACCCCCACAGTGTTACCACGTGATGCATTACTCATAATACCCCACAGTGTTACCACGTGATGCATTACTCACAATACCACCACAGTGTTACCACGTGACGCATTACTCACAATACCACCACGGTGTTACCACGTGATGCATTACTCATAATACTCCCCACCGTGTTACCACGTGATACATTACTCAAAATACTCCCATAAGTGTCACCACGTGATGCATACTCACAATACCTCCACCGTGTTACCACGTGACGCATTACTCACAATACCCCCACAGTGTTACCACGTGATGCATTACTCACAATACCACCACAGTGTTACCACGTGATACATTACTCACAATACCACCAGTGTCACCACGTGACGTATTACTCACAATACCCCCACAGTGTCACCACGTGATGCATTACTCACAATACCACCACATTGTTACCACGTGATGCATTACTCACAATACCAGCACAGTGTTACCACGTGATGCATTACTCACAATACCAGCACAGTGTTACCACAAATCCATTCAAGAAATGATTCAAGCACGTTTATTAACATTCTTCCCCATTGACAAATATATGAATGAAGACGAAGCGACAAGCTATCCGGTAGAGTTGTTGAGTTATTTGAATCAAAACGTTATTCTGCCACACAAGTTAGTGCTGAAAGTTGGATCTCCCATCATGTTGTTAAGAAATTTGGACCCACCCAAGACTGACGGTGAAGACATTAAATGCTCATGTCGAGTCATCGATGACAGAAACCAAAAAATGTTGTGTACGGCCAAGTGTTGAAATAATCAGAATATGAATAAATATTTTGGGATGACTGAAATAGTTACATTTACGTGTTTCGGCTTTTCAATTTTTTGCAAGGAATATGAAATTCATCCAAGACAAGAATCCAAGTCATAATACCACCACAGTGTTACCACGTGATACATTACTCATCAATTCCAGACAGCATAAGTTGTGCAAATGTCATGATGCCAGAGCTCAGCGTTTAAGACCTTTTGTATGAAATCGGCCTTAGTATAAGTGGGTTAAGGTTGCATTTCCTTGAGTGTAAAACATCCGATTTAGAAAAAAAAATCTCGCCACGTTCATTCTTAAGAATTTTGTTTAGTCAGAGATTATTATAATTGTTAAATTGTTTAAACGTTGTGTTTCCTCATGGCGTGTTTCATTAGTGAACGATTTACAATGTAAGTTTGTGTAAATTCAAGGAAACTTTTTGAGATTCTTGAATAAGAAAATGCCAAGGTAAATCAATGTTGCTGAGCCGAATCAACATATAGCAAAAATTGAATATTCTTTCGGTCTTTCGGTAAAGCCACGTAGATAGAACATTTATAATAATAAAAAACGTCACGACGTTTCAATCGCAACACAAGCAATCGTCATCAGGTGAAAAAATATATCGGGAGAGCTGCTGAGGCAGGAAAGAATGTAGCGGGAGAGCTGCTAAAGAAGGATGTTATATAGGTTTGAGATGGGTGTAGCCCAAGGGTAAGTGGGCGGGGCTAGAGATGGAATCTGCGTGTAAATGTAAGATCGGAGAGCTGATATACCTCCACTACTACGAAGCTGTGGAGGTGGCCATTGTATTGTGAGAGATCATCATGTCAATGTAAGAGAACTACCACAACGGTGGCTGTCTTAGTCAGACATTTAGCCTATTAAATGTAACTCAGAGAGTCGGAAATAACTGCTAACATCAGCAGGTAGGATGGAAACATCACAGCCATTTATGATTTAACTTGGTTAATAATGTCCTTCCAATGATTGCTCAGTTTGTACCCATCTTCTTGGTTCAAATTGTGTCCGTGCTTATATATATGGATGGCAGAGTACCTTCGTCTTGGAAAAATAAAGGTTGTGTGTGCCCACAGCGTTAAAACAATGATCAGCCACGGCCGAGGTATTGGTCCTACCGTGTTTCAGATCTGCCTTATGTTCACGAACATGGTCCGAAACATGTCGCTTAGTTTCCACAATGTAACTGCTGCCGCAGCCACAACTTAGTTTGTAGACACCGGGGTATTGCATGTCAGGGATCACACCCTTCACCGATGGGATCAGATCACGAATATTATGGGCTGTGTTGAATCGAACCTGGATCTTGTATTTGTTCATGATTTTGGAAATATTTTTGGTAACCCCTGCTATGTTTGGCAAGGTGATGGTTTTGAATGGGTCCTCAGATGGCTATTTCCCAATGGTTGGGGTGATAGCTTTACGGATTGTGCAGTCCGAATATCCATTCATCTTGAACGCTTAGTGCACGTGCTCCATTTCACTGGCTAGGTGGTGATGGTCAGAAATATGAGCTTTATGGTGTAGAGTTTTGATGAGGGAATTCTTCTGGGCTGGATGGTGGTGGGAGTCAGGTTTTAGGTAGGTATCCATATGGGTGGCTTTCCTGTAGACAGTGTCCCATTGAGCCATCTGGTTTATTTTCAATGAAAACATCCAAGAATGGTAACTTGCCATCTTTTTCCACCCCCATGGTGAATTTTATGGCTGGGTCTATGGAATTGATGTGGTTGAAGAACTGACCCAGCGCTGGTAGGCCATGTGGCCAGATGACGAACATGTCATGTACGTATCTCTTCCAAAGCAAGGACGTAGGGTGGATGCCTGGATGGCATCTGTCTCAAAATTTTCCATGAAAACATTGGCTACAACTAGAGAGAAGGGAGAACCCATTGGGGTACCTTCAAATTGTTTGTAGAATGTTCCATTCCAAACTTAATTTGGAGCTTTCGTGACTGCAGGAATTATTCTTTGGTTCTTTCGGTAAAGTCACGTATAAAGATAAAATAATAAATTAAATTAAATACTAGCATACGACGTTTCGATTGCAACACAATCAATCATCATCAGGTATAAATTAAATAGAAACGAAAATCTAGTATACTTAGAATTGTAATGTAATACAACAGAGAGTCGGATAACATAACAGTCAACACCCTACCTGGTTGATTACGTTCTTCCTGATAATGCTAAATTTGAGAGAGAGATAAAACACAGAATCAGAGACATATAAACAGACATATAAGCAGACAGATATCACAGAGATACATAGAGAGAGAACACACATAGGCACACAGGTGAAGTAAGTGTTGGTGATGCAGTGTCTAACCAGGGCCGGTACATCAGTCCTTGTTGGACCAAATCTTCAATGATTGCAATGGTGTCAGGCACAGGAACTTTGGTAAACAAAGATACTACATCGAAACTGACAAGTAAATTACCTGGAGATAGTGAGATGTCCTTAATGAGAGATACCAAGTGAGCAGAGTTAAGTACAACTGAGGTGGTCTTACCAGTGAATGGATGTAAGGTCTCAGAAAGAAATCGGGCCAGTTTGTAGGTGGGTGAGTCGATGGTGGAGATGATAGAATGGAGTGGTGTACCTTTTTTATGGATTTTTGGTAAGCCATAAAATCTAGGGTGGTCAAGCAGCAGACGGTTTTAGAGAGACGCTTGTTTGGTTCGATTAAAGATGTCGAATCAGTGATGATATTGTTGGTTTTGGTAACCAAGCGGTTGGTAGGATCTCTATTGATTTTCGTATAGCTGCCATCATTGAGTAGCTCCTGCATTTTGTTATTGTATGTTGTTTTGTCCATGACGACAGTGGCATTGCCCTTGTCGGCTGAGAGGATGACTATGTCATCTCTCTTTTTTAGTTGAGCTATATAACCAGTTTAAGTCATAACTGGCTGTGATGTTTCCATCCTACCTGCCGATATTAGCAGTTATTTCCGACTCTCTGAGTTACATTTAACAGTCTAAATGTCTCACTAACCCAGCCACCGTTGCGGTGGTTCTCTTACATTGACATGCTAATCTCTCACAATACAATGGCCACCTCCACAGCTTTGTTTTCCTCGATGTGGTGGTGGCACCCGGTTTACTTACATTGACATGATTATCTCTCACAATACAATGGCCCCCTCCACAGTTTCGGTGGCGCCCGGTTTTCTTACATTGACGTGCTAATCTTACATTAACATATTGACATGCTAATCTCTCACAATACAATGGCCACCTACACAGCTTCGTATTCATGGAGATAAATCAACTCTTATATTTACACGCACATTCCATCTCCAACCCCGCCCAGTTACCCCTTGGGCTACACCCATCTCACACCTATTTAACATCCTGCTTTAGCAGCTCTCCCACTATATATTCACCTGATGACGATTGCTTTTGTTGCGATCGAAACGTCGTGATATTATGTTTTTTTATTTTTTTATTTTCTTCTATCTACGTGGCTTTACCAAAAGACCAAATGAATATTAATTCCTGCATACTCGAAAGCATTGTGAACCTAAAAAAGCAAATACCTCTCCATTAAACCACAAACTTATGGAAAGGGGGAACACCTTAACTTTCATATTTTTACCATGCTATCAATTTTTTTTTACATACCGACTGAAAGGAACATTGTTTATTGAGTGTTTGAACCAGCAGGATAGTTTCTATAAAAAATGCAGCCCACGTTTGAGTTAGCCAACCGTAGATTTCAGACTTCATGTTGTATGATTTACTAGCTTTAATTTCCTTTACCTTGAATTTTAAAAGTTGGCATAAATCCAGTTGACTGAGGCATAGGCACAGATGTTCCAAACGAAGTCATTTGAAAACTGCAATTGTATTTGCGGATCAGGCTTAGATATTCTTTCGACTTTGGATGATCACCATTCATAAGGCTCTTCAATGGCTCTGGCATTTCCGGAAGCTCTGGAAACCACATCTTTCGACCAGAACAGCAACATCCTGGTGTCTCGCCTTCAAACTTCAGCGCATTGCAAACAGTGCACTTCAAAGTCATACTACCAATGACAATCAGAGGAAAGTTTTAATAATCCAATTCAGGATCATAATTGAATGCTTCGTCCTTCAAATATAGGTAGTTTCTTGCCCGTGAGGCACCTTGTCGAATTCTCTCCTGCTGGAGTCGATCTCTGTGAGTTTCAACAGTTTCAGCCAAAATTCGGTTCTGGTGAGCAATTAAATAATTTTGAATTCGATGCTGTGGATGCTCCTCGCTTTCAATAGCTCTCAAGTTTGAAGCTCGTATGTGTGCGGACGTTCGGCGCTGGTTCGTCTCTTCAGCAGTTTCGTTGCTGCGTCGAACAGCGTGTTGAGTTTTGTGTGCTTCACGTGCTTGTGATCTTTTCTCTTCCGATTGATCGGCTCGTGACAGCTTTTGACGTTTTGTGTTGATTTGAGTTTGGTAAAAAAAATTAATATTCTTTTTGGGCATTGCTGTCACAAATATTCGTCGAGTATAAGTATCTCGGCCTCGCTGTGCGCTGCGTTGCACCGCTAGTCGAGTAGACAACCATGTGTTCAATAAACCCTCGAAGCCAGGATGACCGTCCAACTCCGATCGTCATTTATTGATTGTAACAGGTAAAACTGGTGAGAAAACACAGATACAGCATCTGTTATAATTCGGAAACACCCACACAATGAACACCACAGCATCAGAACATTGTCTCAGATAACAATAGATCCTGGAAGGACCAGACCCCCACATTACCCCTGAACAACTAGACAAAGGCACAAGCTGATGCGTTGCATACAGGCACAGTGTATTCATCCCACTGCACCCCAAATGTACAGCATTACACTTAACACTAAACTGTGGATGAGATACTTCGTCACCACTCTCAGGATCGCAACATAGGCACAAGTCTGACTCGACCTACTAAATCACAAGTAACATCCAGAATAAGGAAAGTCACAGGCTTCGTTACTAACTAGGCCTCGTATTTACTACAACAACTTAACGGCACCATAAAGGCATTTACATTGCTATAACGGTCATTCCAACATTACAACAGCATTTCCAATATTAGAGGAATATAAACAACTTACAGATAATGCTTCTTAAGCTCCCACAATGGATAAGTGCGGCTGTGGTCTCACTGAGATGCGATGCGTGCCGCCATCTTGACTTATCTGAGTAATGGCTGAAGCCCGCGTGGTACAGTGGAAATCTAACATCGTCACTTCCTGGTCACTTGACCAACATTAGCATAAAAAAACAGGAACTTCCTGTTAACGTACGCTCCCCATCTGCCGTGAGGCAAGACACTCCCCGTCTGGTATCGTATTGATCTTAAGCTCTTTACATGCTCCTATGAAATTGGTTCCACAATCAGAACGGAGTTGCTTGGCTGGCCCTCTGATGGCGAAGAACCTCCGGAGTGCATTTATAAAGCTCGAAGAGTCCATGGACTCGATGACTTCGATGTGCACTGCTCGTGTACTCATACAGGTGAACAGCACTGCCCAACGTTTGCTGTTCGCGAGCCCTCCTCTGGTGCGGCGGGAGATGACTGTCCACGGTCCGAACACGTCGATCCCTACAGAGGTGAAGGGAGGTTGCACACTGAGTCGATCGGCTGGGAGGTCTGCCATTTTCTGTTCTTCCTGTTTTCTACGTAGCTTGCGACACCGGATACACTTGTGGATTGTGCTGGCGATGCACCTCTTTGCTCCAACGATCCACAGCCCTGCAGATCGGATTGCTCCTTCTGTGAAGTGCCGACCTTGGTGCTTGACCTTCTCGTGGTAGTGGCGCACGAGTAAGATTGCGATGTGGCTCTGGCTTGGGATTATGAGGGGGTTTCGTTCATTCTCATCTAATTTTGCATTCCCTAGCCGACCACCGATCCTGAGCAAGTCGTCTTTGTCCATCCCGGGGTTTAGCTTCCTGAGGGTGCTGACCCTAGGAAGGTCTTCTCCCTTGTTGATGGCCTTGATCTCACTTGCATAAGCTGCCTGTTGCACACAGCGGAAGATTGATTTCCTTGCTCTGGAAAGCTCGTCTTCAGTGCGTGGCACTGTGCAGTAATGCCATCCATTGCAGCTACCAGTGGTGCCTCTCATCGGGCGATGGAAGCAGTCTGCGATATGCGTTAAATGTGCTATCGCTCGCACGAGCGTCGTCCATTTCGAGAAATGTTCAAAATGGTGTGGACTCGGTGGACTTCTTGGTCGCACATTTGTTACGAAAGTTGTCACTTCAGGACGAATCTCCTTGTCGGACTCGGGCTCTATGAGTCCAAAGGTCTCCTTGGTAGTACATGGGCCACCGTCACGTCGTAACAGGAACGCTGGACCCGTCAGCCAGATGGTTTGATTTAGCAGAGATGCAGGGACGGACCTAGTTGCGAGATCTGCTGGATTCTGGTCAGTTGGAACGTAATTCCATTGCTCCGGTTGCGTCGATCTCCTGATGCGCTCCACCCGGTTGCTGATGTAGGTGTAGAACCTTCTGGTTTGGTTGTTTATGTAGCCTAGTACGACCTTACTGTCCGTGTAGAACTTGACCACGTCCAGTTTGACGTCAAATTCGTCTAAGATCAGTTCCACCACCTCTGTAGCAAGAATGGCTCCACACAGCTCGAGCCTTGAGATGGTATGTTCCGGTTGTGGGGCCTTGCCGTGGAACTCCTTCCAGAATTCCCACTCGGACGATAGCTCCGAGTCGAGGAACGGAGAGGCCACGGTCACAGCGACCACCGCCACGACCACCAGCAGAGCGACGAGCAGCGGCTTCACCTTAGTCTTCTTCCCGTCAGTCAGGACTGGCTTGGAGAAACGTGGAGGAACAAACTCCAACGAAGACGGTGGATGTACAAGCGAAGTCATGGTGGTTTCTTCGTAAGTCTGCACGGTACAGCCTTGACTTCTCTCGCCGAGTTTCTCTTTCAGCGTGAAGTGGTTGGGGCACGGTTTGAAGAGCGACGTGCGTCCATTCGTGAGCACACTCGTTCTGAATGTGCTAATGTGGTCTGGTTTGTGTATTCCCTTCAGACAAACGTCACCTACGATGACCCATCCTAGGTCGAGTCTCTGGGCATAGGGAGCGTCGTGAGGTCTGTTGCGTTGATTACGAACCTTGTGGACTCTCAGCATGTCCCTGCCGAGCAGAAGTAAAATCTGTGCCGCGTGATCCAATGGCGGGATGAACTCTCCTATGGGTTTCAGGTGTGGGTGGTGACATGCAACTTCGGGCGTGGGAATCTCACTCCTGTCGTCCGGTATCTCGTTGCACTCTGTCACCGTAGGAAGGGCTAGCTTCATGGTGCTATCTATGGTTTCCACCATGAGGCCGCTCGCTCTTCTTCCCGCTGTCTCCATCAGTCCTGAGCATGTTCTGAGCGTGTATGGAAAGGAATTCCCACCTACACTTAGCTGATCAAAGAACTCTGACCTTGCCAAAGACCTGTTGCTCTGGTCGTCCATTATGGCGTACATCCTTACTGCCCTTTCAGGATGTCCTTTGGGATAGACTCGGACGAGGCATATCTTTGAGCAAGATCTTCCTTTGAAGCCTTTTCCACATACTTCTGTGCATTTGGTTGTGATTGACGAAGTGAGTGCGGCGGTCTCGCCTTGCTCCCCGCCGTGCTCTGCTTCGGGATCGGAAGCCTTAGTGCTACTGGGTTTCGAGTAAAATGTGTGCAGAGCAGTTGCGTGTTTGTCGCTGCCACATTCCTCGCACTTGATATCTGTCTTGCAATTCCTTGCAAGGTGGTTTGTAGAAGCACAGCATTTGAAGCACACTCCAAATTCTTTCAGCATGTTCTTCCGCTCTTCCAATGGCTTCCTCCTGAACTCACGGCATTTCTGGAGGGAGTGAGGTTTATCATGCAATGGGCATTGCTTCTCTGGATCCTCTATCTTTTTCTTTCTGGTGGTTGCCTGGACGGAGTTTGCGAATGTCGCAGGAGAGACCTCAGTCTTGTGTACGGAAATTGGCACTCTCGCTGTTCCTCGTTTCGCCGTTGTCCTTTCCATTTTTGGGAGATCTGGACTGGAAATCCCCGTGGTGCCAAACATGAAACTCGGGTCATTTCTAGTCTTAGCCAGGTTGCGGATAAACTTTGAGAAAAAAGAGAATGGGGGGAATGCAACCTGATGCTCTGACTTGTATCTTGAACCCGCTGTTCTCCATTTTTCCTGCACGTCAAATGGCAATTTCTCTACGATGGGGTTCACGCCATGGTAGGTATTCAAGAAAATGAGACCTGGTAAGTAGGGATCAGCCTGGGCTGATTCAAGCTCCATCAAAAGATCTCCAAGCTCCCGTAACCTTTTATTGTCTCGACCAGAGATTTTTGGAAAGTTCTGCAACTTCTTGAAGAGAGCCTTCTCAATGGTTTCTGGGCTACCATAGCACTCCTCGAGCCTCTCCCACACCGCATGCAGGCTTGAGGCGGGGTCGTCAATGTTTGCTGACCGGATCCTCTTTGCGTACTCTGCAGATTCATTTCCTAACCATTTCACCAACAGGTCGAGTTCTTCACTTGCAGAGATGTCTGCATTTCGGATTGCATTCCTGAAGGTAGATCTCCAGGCTCGATAGTTCTCAGAGTGGTCATCAAACTTAACGAGTCCTGTGTTGATTAGTTTGCGGTGAGCCAGGTACCTAGCAAAGTCTCCTAGTCCTGCTGATCCAGGGTGTATCCATACTGGCGCTTGTGAGGCGGCATTATTGGCTGTATTGCCTAGCATGCCGTCATTTGCAATGGCGTTGGACTGTGGGCCCAAAGGGTTTCGATCACGTTGGTTGGATCCCCTTATGTGACTGTCTGAAATGTGGGTCTGACTTGGTGCATCCACGTCTGACCCCACGTGCGCGACGCTGAGTTGGCGACTAACTGCCAGGGCGGGATATGCATTTTCACCATTCCTGTAGACAGCATTCATGTTCATTCGGTGTGGAGATGGCGATGCCTGAACGTCCACCCTTTGTTCAGTATGGTTTGGTGGAGGAGCATTGATGCATTGTTCAGACCAGTCCAAAATATTTTTTCTGGTGAGTTGATCACGGTCCTTGACAGGTATCTGCGTGCCAAACTCACTCCAATTATCTTCCTTATCCAGGTTGGCTGCTGCTTCGAGCACCTCTGCCTGGGCCCTTGCAGCAGCTGCTTCCCTTTTGAGTTGTAGGGTGCTTAACTTAGCATCCAGCTCAATTTTCTTCCGTGTGGCAGTAGCTGCTAATGTACTCTCTTCTTCTTGTATGCGAGCCTTTTCAATTAGCATGGCTTCCTCTTCAGCCATGTAGGCAATACGGGCGTTTGCTGCTTCTGCTGCTGCGCGTGCCTGAGCTGCTGCCATACTAGTAGATGATGTCTTTGAGTGTGCTGAGGCTTTAGATCTTGTGGTGGACCTGGATGAGACGGAGTGCTGAGATCCTGTCTCTCTTAAGCCATCCACACGGTCCATTGCATCTTGTATCACTGCCTGCACATTATCATCGAGCAGTTCAAGGAAGTGCTCTTGTCTGCGAACTCCCTCAATGCCCTCATTTGTTTTCACCTTCATCAGGAGGGAGATGTATCTATTTGCCAGGAGCTTGTAGCTTGAGCTGCTCACATTCACTCGCTGGATGGCCCGCTGAATTGAGGCCACTGTGTCGGAGGCATTTGAAGCTTCAGATAAATCTGCTTCAACCCAGTTCCATGCCCGTTGTATCCTGGCATCCAGGTCCTGTTTCTCAGCCTCATAGCTTTCCAAGGCCCGTTGCGTCAACCTGACCTCCCTCTGGGGCCTTGAACTCCCTTGGTCCTCTAGAGGCAGGATGGGATATCCTGAATTGCTTGGTTCACCTTCTTCAGCATCTCTCCCTGCTGAACTGTGTCTTTCCATGCTGTGATGCTTGCAGCACGATTTTAATGAAGACTCGTTGCAGAGCTCCTTGCTTGCTGCAGGCTGACTGCTTGAGAGCTGGTAGCTTGCTGCAGGCTGACTGCTTGAGAGCTGGTTGCTTGCTGCAGGCTGACTGCTTGAGAACTGGTTGCTTGCTGCAGGCTGACTGCTTGAGAGCTGGCTGCAGAGCTGGCTGCAGAGCTGGCTGCAGAGTTGACTTCAGAGCTTCTTGGGAGCTTTAAGAAGAGTATCTTTTTACTTGGCTGCAGAGAGCTGGCTGCAGCACTGGTTGGGAGCTTCAGGAAGAATATCTTTTTACTTGGCTGCAGAGAGCTGGCTGCAGCACTGGTTGGGAGCTTCAGGAAGAATCTCTTTTTACTGTCTCGGCCTCGCTGTGCGCTGCGTTGCACCGCTAGTCGAGTAGACAACCATGTGTTCAATAAACCCTCGAAGCCAGGATGACCGTCCAACTCCGATCGTCATTTATTGATTGTAACAGATAAAACTGGTGAGAAAACACAGATACAGCATCTGTTATAATTCGGAAACACCCACACAATGAACACCACAGCATCAGAACATTGTCTCAGATAACAATAGATCCTGGAAGGACCAGGCCCCCACATTACCCCTGAACAACTAGACAAAGGCACAAGCTGATGCGTTGCATACAGGCACAGTGTATTCATCCCACTGCACCCCAAATGTACAGCATTACACTTAACACTAAACTGTGGATGAGATACTTCGTCATCACTCTCAGGATCGCAACATAGGCACAAGTCTGACTCGACCTACTAAATCACAAGTAACATCCAGAATAAGGAAAGTCACAGGCTTCGTTACTAACTAGGCCTCGTATTTACTACAACAACTTAACGGCACCATAAAGGCATTTACATTGCTATAACGGTCATTCCAACATTACAACAGCATTTCCAATATTAGAGGAATATAAACAACTTACAGATAATGCTTCTTAAGCTCCCACAATGGATAAGTGCGGCTGTGGTCTCACTGAGATGCGATGCGTGCCACCATCTTGACTTATCTGAGTAATGGCTGAAGCCCGCGTGGTACAGTGGAAATCTAACATCGTCACTTCCTGGTCACGTGACCAACATTAGCATAAAAAAACAGGAACTTCCTGTTAACGTACGCTCCCCATCTGCCGTGAGGCAAGACAATAAGCAACAAAATGTACGGAATGTATGGAATCTGTAGGCAATGTCACAACAACGTTATCAAGCAAACATTATATTTTTACTCTATGTTGATTCGACTCAGCAATATTGATTTACCTTAGCGTTTCATTTTTCAAAATCTCAAAAAGTTTTCTTGAATTTACACAAACTTACACGGACAGCATAAGCTGTGCAAATTTCATGACGCCAGAGCTCAACGTTCCATAATTGTCTGCCCGAGCCATGTGGCACATGCTTAATTTGATATTTTTATATCATCGTCAAGTTGTAAGGTACTTGAAGGCGAAACTTTTACCCGGGACTCAAACCCGTCCAGATGACGCATTTGCCAATGTGGTGGCTTCGAGAGCCATACATTGAAAAGACAATTGGAATTGGCTCTACCCATAATTGTATTGATCAAGAATACAACAACGTTCTCATCCTCAACTATCGAGGAAGTAAGCGGTTATTTTTGCCAAGCATACACACATAAACATATACACCTCCACGCACACTCACTTCAAGTTCGCCACACTCACCCACTACTCACTCAACCTCACTTGGTTCAACCTCACACTGCACCAATTCTCACACTCATACACTGCACTATCCACCAGACAAATATTATATGCAACACTGTACACGTTAAATTAAACCAAAAACTACACTATAAGTCACACATAACTGTACATCATACTGTACGCCACCATATTTTACCCATCTACCTCTTTTATAAACTACAGCATTCTACATGCACCAACGCACACATTCACTCACACATCTGATTGTTACGTCACGACTGAGCAGCACACCACGTGATGCTGATCATATGCTGATCATATGACATCAAGAACTCGAAGAACGTGAGCCTCTATTTATATCACTGATGGACAGGAAGTGATGACGTGTGTTTGTGACATCATCACTTCCTGTCCTCTATTTATATCACTGATGGACAGGAAGTGATGATTGTGTGTTTGTGACATCATCACTTCCTGTCCATCAGTGATATAAATAGAGGCTCACGTTCCTCGAGTTCTTCCAGTCACATCTTCACCAAAGTCCAAATCAGTAGCCCAAGCAGTCTGCTGTGAATCACAGACCAGCTTTACTTTGTTCAAAATAAAATATGGACTTTTTTTCGAAGCCACTGGTGAGACAGGAATCGAATATATTGCCTACCAAAGAAATTTTAGAAGATCACACAAACAACACCAACAGCAACAATGATTGCACACAGTCTAACTCGCGGTTCATGTACTGGGTGTTAGTCATTAAGGATAAGATCATCCCTTTGCTTTCCATGCTCTATAATGCATACAAATATTTGGTCTCCAAACGTCAAACTCCAAAAATTCAAATGCAAAACAAGAAGAAAGACGTGAAGAAATTGCTAAGGATGAACTGCCGTTGTAGATATATAGCCAAGATGCACGTAATTAAGAGGAAGTTGGTCTCCATACGTAATCAGAAAATAAAAAAACACACAAGATCGACCCAGACAGATCATTTTGTTCCGCCAAGCCAAGAAATTACAGATATGGTGCTGAGCAGGCCTGATGTCGGCCAGATCCCAGCTGCCAGTGGAATCATGTGGACGGGATGGGCCTTGGTGAAACCACTGCAACGGGGTGTCCAGTTTGTCGTCCTTTGTCTCAGCAGGTTGGTGCCTAGGGCGTTCTGGTAAGTTCGCCCGAGGGCAAATACGCCCACCCTGCCTCGCAACTTACAGAGATGGAACTTAGCTCACCCCTCCCATATATTGACAAGGTAAGACGATAAATTACTGACCTGTTCTGTTCCAATGTGGTGTTTTATTGCATTAAAACACCACACGGTGTCCGAGCAACAATAATACCGTGGCCATGGGAAGATTCTGACATTGTGCCATGCTCATTATAACCTTCTATACTCGGCAGTGTTATGCCTCTACTCACCTTCGCCTGCGCCATCGTGTCTGTTCACCCATTTGACCTTCTGGCATGTGGTGTTGTGTAATATGCAAATACACGGGCTTCTAAATGCACACACCCTGATAGATGGCATTCAATTACCAAACGTATTCTGTGGCTTCTTTCGTCTCAGAGATCATTTGCCCACCAATGTTTTATATAGCTTGCTTGAGTGGGAAAGTGATTGAAAAAGTATGGCATTTATTGATAAAATGTGTAGTTTTAGAAAATATTTTAAATATTGTTACCTGTAAGTATGTTAGCTTTCTTTGTAATTGTTTCTAAAATACATGAAATTGATTCTTGTAAGATATTAATTCGTAAAACATGAAGTCTGTAATTTACAGTTCGCTGGCTCAAACATGGGCTGCATTTTTAACGAAAACTAGCATGCTGGTTAAAACACTCCATAAACAATGTTCCTTTAAGTAGGTGTGTTAAATTTGTTTTGATAGCATGGTAAAAAAATAAGTTCAGGTGTTCCCCCTTGCCATAAGTTTGTGGTTTTTATGGAGAGATATGTACTTTTTCAGGTTCACAATCCTGCAAGACTTCCTGGAGCAATGAAACTGAAAAATGTCGAATCTGTTTGATTTCTAATTTGTTCTGAGGAACTCTAACCTAACACATATCCTTTAAGATAGCTACTCTCTGGTCAACGCGACTATTTTCGGCTCGCTACGTCATTCCCTTCCCGAGAGGCCACCACAGTTTTACCACGTGATACATTACTCACAATACCACCACAGTGTTACCACGTGACGCATTACTCACAATACCTCCAGTGTTACCACGTGATGCATTACTCACAATACCCCCACAGTGTTACCACGTGATGCATTACTCACAATACCACCACAGTGTCACCACGTGATGCATTACTCACAATACCTCCAGTGTTACCACGTGATGCATTACTCACAATACCCCCACAGTGTTACCACGTGATGCATTACTCACAATACCTCCAGTGTTACCACGTGATGCATTACTCACAACACCCCCACAGTGTTACCACGTGATGCATTACTCACAATACCTCCAGTGTTACCACGTGACGCATTACTCACAATACCCCACAGTGTTACCACGTGACGCATTACTCACAATACCTCCAGTGTTACCACGTGACGCATTACTCACAATACCCCCACAGTGTTACCACGTGACGCATTACTCACAATACCACCACAGTGATACCACGTGACGCATTACTCACAATACCTCCAGTGTTACCACGTGACGCATTACTCACAATACCCCCACAGTGTTACCACGTGATGCATTACTCACAATACTTCCAGTGTTACCACATGACGTATTACTCACAATACCCCCACAGTGTTACCACGTGATGTTTTACTCACAATACCCCACAGTCTTAATTATAAAACAGAAAATACATCTGTTTGTTTGTGTGATGCAGCAAAAGCCTTCCAACTCTGAGCTCCAGCGTTAGCAGTGATTCTAAGAGGCACGATGTTTGATTAGATCAAAGCCTTCCTGAAATAATCGCAGCTTTGGAGTGATGTCACAACAATGAAGCTCACGACCAACAATTATAAGAATCTGACGAAACTAAATTCTTTGGAATGGACGTGACGAATCTTTTCTTCTAAATCGGATGTTTTTCACTTAAGGAAATTCAACCTTAACCAACTTATACGAAAGGTCGATTTTTTCCATAAGGTCTCGAACGCTGAGCTCTGGCGTCATGAAATGTGCACAGCTTATGCTGTCTGGAATTCATGAGTAATATATGACATGGTAACACTGTGGTGGTATTATGACTTGGATTCTTGTCTTGGATTAATTTCATATTCCCTAATATTTCACTGCAAAAAAATTATGTTTGCAAGAAAGAAAAAAGCCGAAACAAATAAATGTAACTATTTCAGTCATCACAAATTATGTATTCATAGTGTGATTATTTCAACACTTGGCCGTACACAACATTTTTAGTTTCTGTTTCTTCATCGGTGACAATGTATCGTTTTGTTGGATCCTTTGCTCTTTACATTCCAACATACAGCTGTCAATGTGAGAAGCATTCGTCTGTCAAATCCAAGCCCGTAACTTTAAGTGACTGTCTCTGCGATTTTTTAATGGCGATTGCAAATGCAAGCCGAACAGGTAATTGTACTCGTTTGAATGAAAAGGACAAATCAGTTAGATTCAATGGAATCCTTGGAATGAAGACGTGCTCGCCTTCAAATGGACCAGTTAGAATCGATACCTCGATGACATGAGCATTTAATGCCTTCACCGTCAGTCTTGATCCATTAGTTTTGGTGGGTCCAAATTTCTTAACAGCATGATGGGAGATCCAACTTTCAGCACTAATTTGTGTGGCGGAATTAAGTTTGGATTAAAAAACATTCAAACATTCTACAGCAGGGGTCCTCAAACTACGGCCCGCGGGCCACATGCGGCCCGCCGAGGACATTTATCCGGCCCGCCGGGTGTTTTTGCCGCCGCTGCCTGTCACTTTTTTTCTGCATGAGAAGGACGGTCATTGGTGGAAGAGGGAGAGGGGGCGGAGTTTCCTCCAATCAGACTGCATTGATGGGCAGTGCAGTCTGTATGTCTCTGTGTGGGCAAAGTTATTACTGGTATATTGTTTTTGTAGCGCTGTATATATATTGGTATTTTACTAATATCAATTTTGACTCCCTAGGAAACAATGATGTCAAGAAAGAGAAAAATTGACTCGGAGTGTAGGATATTCAAAGAACAGTGGACTTATGATTACTTTTTCATGCAGTACAAGGAAAGAGCTGTGTGTCTGATATGCCAGAATATAGTGTCTGTGTTCAAAGAATACAATTTACGTCAACACTATAAAACTCAACATAAAGATAAATATGCTTGTTTGGTCGGAGAAGTGAGAAAAAAATAAATATTAAAACTGAAAAATACATTAACAACTCAGCGAAATAGTTTTGTGAAGCAGAAGCAGCTAAATATTTCATCACTGCGAGCAAGTTTTCAAGTTTCCAAGCTAATAGCATGCACTGGCAGACCATTCGTGGAGGGAGAATTTGTTAAAGAATGCCTTCTTTCTGTTGCCAAAGAGATGTGTCCAGAGAAGGCCGATTTATTTAGTACAGTGAATCTTTTAGGACCTACAATTACACGGAGGATTGAAGAAATGGGAGACAATTTGCATCAGCATTTGCAAAACTCCACAAAAAAACTTTCCTATTTTTCCTTGGCACTCGACGAAAGCAATGATGTACGTGATTCTGCACAACTTCAAATTTGTATTCGTGCGACGAATGACTATTTCGAAGTCACAGAAGAGCTTGCTGCACTGCAAAGCATCAAAGGAACAACTACAGGAGAGGATATCTTTCGATTTAAAGCTTTCGTGACTGCAGGGATTCATCTTCTTGGTTTTTTCGGTAAAGTCACATAGAAGGGAAGTAATAAAATAATTCTCACAACGTTTCGGCCACAACGCAAGCAGCCGTCCTCAGGTGAAAACCAGGTCTGTTGGGGAGACATCGTCTGAATGAAACAGCACACGAGCTTGGAGCATATATAAGCTGGGTTGGAAGCGGGGGAAAGAGCGCCTTGACAAAATAATTTCAATATCAAGAGGAATTTAGCATATTTATGGGAAATGCAGGAATGTGATTAGTACTACATATGCCCGTGCTGCATATGTAGTACTAATAACATTCCTGTCACCATGAGCAGCAGTCATGCACACTTGCATCACTTGTTACGACTAGCAGTGACAAATATGGAACCGGACATTGACCATCTCATTAGCCA
>WFAB01002827.1:0-26188 GCA_018977245.1 Lethenteron camtschaticum | reverse complement strand
GAGAGGGCGGGGTTAGAGAAATTAGCATGTCAATGTAGAGAGGGGCGGGGTAGAGAAATTAGCATGTCAATGTAGAGAGGGCGGGTTAGAGAAATTAGCATGTCAATGTAGAGAGGGGGGTTAGAGAAATTAGCATGTCAATGTAGAGAGGGCGGGGTTAGAGAAATTAGCATGTCAATGTAGAGAGGGCGGGGTTAGAGAAATTAGCATGTCAATGTAGAGAGGGCGGGGTTAGAGAAATTAGCATGTCAATGTAGAGAGGGCGGGGGGTAGAGTAGGGGGCGGGGTTAGAGAAATTAGCATGTCAATGTAGAGAGGGGCGGGGTTAGAGTAGCATGTCAATGTAGAGAGGGCGGGGTTAGAGAAATTAGCATGTCAATGTAGAGAGGGCGGGGTTTAGAGAAATTAGCATGTCAATGTAGAGAGGGGGGGTTAGAGAAATTAGCATGTCAATGTAGAGAGGGCGGGCTTAGAGAAATTAGCATGTCAATGTAGAGAGGGCGGGTTAGAGAAATTAGCATGTCAATGTAGAGAGGGCAGGGTTAGAGAAATTAGCATGTCAATGTAGAGAGGGCGGGGTTAGAGAAATTAGCATGTCAATGTAGAGAGGGCGGGGTTAGAGAAATTAGCATGTCAATGTAGAAGGGCGGGGTTAGAGAAATTAGCATGTCAATGTAGAGAGGCAGGGCGGGGTTAGAGAAATGTCAGCATGTCAATGTAGAGAGGGCGGGGTTAGAGAAATTAGCATGTCAATGTAAGAGAGGGGCGGGGTTAGAGAAATTAGCATGTCAATGTAGACAGGGCGGGTTAGAGAAATTAGCAGGTCAATGTAGAGAGGCGGGGTTAGAGAAATTAGCATGTCATTGTAGAGAGGGCGGGCTTAGAGAAATTAGCATGTCAATGTAGAGAGGGAGCGGTTAGGGAAATTAGCATGTCAATGTAGAGAGGGCGTGGTTAGAGAAATAAGCATGTCAATGTAGAGAGGGCGGGGGTTAGAGGAATTAGCATGTCAATGTAGAGAGGGCGGGGTTAGAGGAATTAGCATGTCAATGTAGAGAGGGCGGGTTAGAGAAATTAGCATGTCAATGTAGAGAGGGCGGGGTTAGAGAAATTAGCATGTCAATGTAGAGAGGGCGGGGTTAGAAAAATTAGCATGTCAATGTAGAGAGGGCGGGTTAGAGAAATTAGCATGTCAATGTAGAGAGGGAGGAGTTAGAGAAATTAGCATTTCAATGTAGAGAGGGCGGGGTTAGAGGAAATTAGCATGTCAATGTAGAGAGGGCGGGGTTAGAGAAATTAGCATGTCAATGTAGAGAGGGCGGGGTTAGAGAAATTAGCATGTCAATGTAGAGAGGGCGGGGTTAGAGAAATTAGCATGTCAATGTAGAGAGGGTGGGGTTAGAGAAATTAGCATGTCAATGTAGAGAGGGCGGGGTTAGAGAAATTAGCATGTCAATGTAGAGAGGGCGGGCTTAGAGAAATTAGCATGTCAATGTAGAAGGGCGGGCTTAGAGAAATTAGCATGTCAATGTAGAGAGGCAGGGTTAGAGAAATTAGCTGTTGTGAGGGGTTAGAGAAATTAGCATGTCAATGTAGAGAGGGGGGGTTAGAGAAATTAGCATGTCAATGTAGAGAGGGCGGGGTTAGAGAAATTAGCATGTCAATGTAGACAGGGCGGGGTTAGAGAAATTAGCATGTCAATGTAGACAGGGCGGGGTTAGAGAAATTAGCATGTCAATGTAGACAGGGCGGGGTAGAGAAATAGCATGTCAATGTAGAGAGGGCGGGGTTAGAGAAATTAGCATGTCAATGTAGAGAGGGCGGGGTTAGAGAAATTAGCATGTCAATGTAGACAGGGCGGGGTTAGAGAAATTAGCATGTCAATGTAGAGAGGGCGGGGTTAGAGAAATTAGCATGTCATTGTAGAGAGGGCGGGCTTAGAGAATTAGCATGTCAATGTAGAGAGGGAGCGGTTAGGAAATTAGCATGTCAATGTAGAGAGGGCGTGGTTAGAGAAATAAGCATGTCAATGTAGAGAGGGCGGGGTTAGAGAAATTAGCATGTCAATGTAGAGAGGGAGGGGTTAGAGAAATTAGCATGTCAATGTAGAGAGGGCGGGGTTAGAGGAATTAGCATGTCAATGTAGAGAGGGCGGGGTTAGAGGAATTAGCATGTCAATGTAGAGAGGGAGGGGTTAGAGAAATTAGCATGTCAATGTAGAGAGGGCGGGGTTAGAGGAATTAGCATGTCAATGTAGAGAGGGCGGGGTTAGAGAAATTAGCATGTCAATGTAGAGAGGGCTGGGTTAGAGAAATTAGCATGTCAATGTAGAGAGGGCGGGGTTAGAGAAATTAGCATGTCAATGTAAAGAGGGCGGGGTTAGAGGAATTAGCATGTCAATGTAGAGACGGAGGGGTTAGAGAAATTAGCATGTCAATGTAGAGACGGAGGGGTTAGAGAAATTAGCATGTCAATGTAGAGACGGAGGGGTTAGAGGAATTAGCATGTCAATGTAGAGACGGAGGGGTTAGAGGAATTAGCAATGTCAATGTAGAGACGGAGTGGTTAGAGGAATTAGCATGTCAATGTAGAGACGGAGGGGTTAGAGAAATTAGCATGTCAATGTAGAGACGGAGGGGTTAGAGGAATTAGCATGTCAATGGTAGAGAGGGCGGGGTTAGAGAAATTAGCATGTCAATGTAGAGACGGAGGGGTTAGAGAATTAGGCATGTCAATGTAGAGAGGGAGGGGTTAGAGAAATTAGCATGTCAATGTAGAGAGGGCGGGGTTAGAGAAATTAGCATGTCAATGTAGAGAGGGCGGGGTTAGAGAAATTAGCATGTCAATGTAGAGAGGGCGGGGTTAGAGAAATTAGCATGTCAATGTAGAGAGGGCGGGGTTAGAGAAATTAGCATGTCAATGTAGAGAGGGCGGGGTTAGAGAAATTAGCATGTCAATGTAGAGAGGGCGGGGTTAGAGAAATTAGCATGTCAATGTAGAGACGGAGGGGTTAGAGAAATTAGCATGTCAATGTAGAGAGGGCGGCGTTAGAGAAATTAGCATGTCAATGTAGAGAGGGCGGGGCTTAGAGAAATTAGCATGTCAATGTAGAGAGGGCGGGGTTAGAGAAATTAGCATGTCATGTAGAGAGGGCGGGGTTAGAGAAATTAGCATGTCAATGTAGAGACGGAGGGGTTAGAGGAATTAGCATGTCAATGTAGAGAGGGCGGGGTTAGAGAAATTAGCATGTCAATGTAGAGAGGGCGGGATTAGAGAAATTAGCATGTCAATGTAGAGAGGGCGGGGTTAGAGAAATTAGCATGTCAATGTAGAGAGTGCGGGGTTACAGAAATTAGCATGTCAATGTAGAGAGGGCGGGGTTAGAGGAATTAGCATGTCAATGTAGAGAGGGCGGGGTTAGAGAAATTAGCATGTCAATGTAGAGAGGGGGGGGTTAGAGAAATTAGCATGTCAATGTAGAGAGGGCGGGGTTAGAGAATTAGCATGTCAATGTAGAGAGGGCGGGGTTAGAGAAATTAGCATGTCAATGTAGAGAGGGCGGGGTTAGAGAAATTAGCATGTCAATGTAGAGAGGGCGGGGTTAGAGAAATTAGCATGTCATTGTAGAGAGGGCGGGCTTAGAGAAATTAGCATGTCAATGTAGAGAGGGGAGCGGTTAGGAAATTAGCATGTCAATGTAGAGAGGGCGTGGTTAGAGAAATAGCATGTCAATGTAGAGAGGGCGGGTTAGAGGAATTAGCATGTCAATGTAGAGAGGGAGGGGTTAGAGAAATTAGCATGTCAATGTAGAGAGGGCGGGGTTAGAGGAATTAGCATGTCAATGTAGAGAGGGCGGGGTTAGAGAAATTAGCATGTCAATGTAGAGAGGGCTGGGTTAGAGAAATTAGCATGTCAATGTAGAGAGGGCGGGGTTAGAGAAATTAGCATGTCAATGTAAAGAGGGCGGGGTTAGAGGAATTAGCATGTCAATGTAGAGACGGAGGGGTTAGAGAAATTAGCATGTCAATGTAGAGACGGAGGGGTTAGAGAAATTAGCATGTCAATGTAGAGACGGAGGGGTTAGAGGAATTAGCATGTCAATGTAGAGACGGAGGGGTTAGAGGAATTAGCATGTCAATGTAGAGACGGAGTGGTTAGAGGAATTAGCATGTCAATGTAGAGACGGAGGGGTTAGAGAAATTAGCATGTCAATGTAGAGACGGAGGGTTAGAGGAATTAGCATGTCAATGTAGAGAGGGCGGGGTTAGAGAAATTAGCATGTCAATGTAGAGACGGAGGGGTTAGAGGAATTAGCATGTCAATGTAGAGAGGGAGGGGTTAGAGAAATTAGCATGTCAATGTAGAGAGGGCGGGGTTAGAGAAATTAGCATGTCAATGTAGAGACGGAGGGGTTAGAGAAATTAGCATGTCAATGTAGAGAGGGCGGCGTTAGAGAAATTAGCATGTCAATGTAGAGAGGGCGGGCTTAGAGAAATTAGCATGTCAATGTAGAGAGGGCGGGGTTAGAGAAATTAGCATGTCAATGTAGAGAGGGCGGGGTTAGAGAAATTAGCATGTCAATGTAGAGACGGAGGGGTTAGAGGAATTAGCATGTCAATGTAGAGAGGGCGGGGTTAGAGAAATTAGCATGTCAATGTAGAGAGGGCGGGATTAGAGAAATTAGCATGTCAATGTAGAGAGGGCGGGGTTAGAGAAATTAGCATGTCAATGTAGAGAGTGCGGGGTTAGAGAAATTAGCATGTCAATGTAGAGAGGGCGGGGTTAGAGGAATTAGCATGTCAATGTAGAGAGGGCGGGGTTAGAGAAATTAGCATGTCAATGTAGAGAGGGGGGGGTTAGAGAAATTAGCATGTCAATGTAGAGAGGGCGGGGTTAGAGAAATTAGCATGTCAATGTAGAGAGGGCGGGGTTAGAGAAATTAGCATGTCAATGTAGAGAGGGCGGGGTTAGAGAAATTAGCATGTCAATGTAGAGAGGGCGGGGTTAGAGAAATTAGCATGTCAATGTAGAGAGGGCGGGGTTAGAGAAATTAGCATGTCAATGTAGAGAGGGTGGGGTTAGAGAAATTAGCATGTCAATTTAGAGCGGGAGGGGTTAGAGAAATTAGCATGTCAATGTAGAGAGGGCGGGGTTAGAGAAATTAGCATGTCAATGTAGAGAGGGCGGGGTTAGAGAAATTAGCATGTCAATTTAGAGCGGGAGGGGTTAGAGAAATTAGCATGTCAATGTAGAGAGGGCGGGGTTAGAGAAATTAGCATGTCAATGTAGAGAGGGCGGGGTTAGAGAAATTAGCATGTCAATGTAAAGAGGGCAGGGTTAGAGGAATTAGCATGTCAATGTAGAGAGGGCGGGGTTAGAGGAATTAGCATGTCAATGTAGAGAGGGCGGGCTTAGAGAAAGTAGCATGTCAATGTAGAGAGGGCGGGGTTAGAGAAATTAGCATGTCAATGTAGAGAGGGCGGGGTTAGAGAAATTAGCATGTCAATGTAGAGAGGGCGGGGTTAGAGAAATTAGCATGTCAATGTAGAGAGGGCGGGGTTAGAGAAATTAGCATGTCAATGTAGAGAGGGCGGGGTTAGAGAAATTAGCATGTCAATGTAGAGAGGGCGGGGTTAGAGAAATTAGCATGTCAATGTAGAGAGGGCAGGGTTAGAGAAATTAGCATGTCAATGTAGAGAGGGCAGGGTTAGAGAAATTAGCATGTCAATGTAGATAGGGCGGGGCTAGAGAAATTAGCATGTCAATGTAGAGAGGGCGGGGTTAGAGAAATTAGCATGTCAACGAGTGGCAACGCTGCAGAGAGGGAGAGGGACAAAAGGCGAGACACAGAGCGAGCAGAACATAAGAATGACAAAACGAGTGGAGACAGAGAAAGTACACTAAATCAAATAAACCTAGCAACATTTCGAAATGTAATGCAATGTAACACAGAGGGTCGGTCAACACACATTTACCGCACAGCCTGGTTGATTACGTTCTTCCAAAGATTGCTAAATTAGAAGTTAAGAAGTGTGAAATTTGTAAGACACAGACACCAAGACCGTGTCTCTCTGCAGCGTTGACACTCATTGACATGCTAATTTCTCTAACCCCTCCCTCTCTCTCCGCCCCCTCTCTCTATTTAAGGCCTCGACACAGAGACGTGGTTTCTCTGTGTGCCTATGTACGTGTCTCTCTCTCTATGTATCTCTGTGATATCTGTCTCTGCTTATATGTCTGTCTATATGTCTCTGGTTCTGTGTTTTATCTCTCTCTCAAATTTAGCATTCTCAGGAAGAACGTAATCAACCAGGTAGGGTGTTGACTGTTATGTTATCTGACTCTCTGTTGTAGTAGTGTATAGTGTAGTGTAGTAGTGTATAGTGTAGGGTATAGTGTAGTGTATAGCAGTGTATAGGTAGGGTGTTGACTGTTATGTTATCCGACTCTCTGTTGTATTACATTACATGTCTAAGTATACTAGATCTGTGTTTCGATTTCATTTATACCTGATGACGATTGCTTGGGTTGCAATCGAAACGTCGTATGCTAGTATTTAATTTATTACTTTCTTTTTATACGTCACTTTACCGAAAGAACCAAAGAGTTAGACCCAGAGGTCGCAAACTGGTTTTGATTCCTTACCCGTACCCGGCCGCACCAGGGTCGCAAACGGGTACCCGTACCCTACCCGATACCCGGTTATCCGTACCCGGCCGGGTATCGGGTAGGGTACGGGTACGGATACGGGTACCCGATTGCGACCTCTGGGATGAAGCCATGTTGCAGGCACGGGTGGGTTGATTCTAGGAACTTGAATTGTGAGAAGAGACAAGACGTTGGGAAATGAGTGACAAACGGTGACTCACCAGTGACTCACGGCCTACCCGTACCCGGCCGCACCAGGGTCACAAACGGGTACCCGTACCCGGCTGGGTACGGGTCGCCGGGTATCGGGTAGGGTACGGGTATCGGGTACCCAGTTGCGACCTCTGATTAGACCCCATCTCCCCAGCAAGCGGCGACCACAACCGCCACCCATCCTCGCAGCGCCTTACGGCTTTCCGAACCTCCGATCGACCGCTGCAGGCAAACCCCGTCGTTCTCCGGCGCAGGAAACCGTAGAAGACTGCGGAGACTGGGCCTCAGAGGTCGCAACCGGGTACCCGATACCCGTACCCAACCCGATACCCGGCTACCCGTACCCGGCCGGGTACGGGTAGCCGTTTGCGACCCTGGTGCGGCCGGGTACGGGTTCGGGTAAGGAATCAAACTCCGTTTGCGACCTCTGCCACACGCTGATCCATTCGGTGTAGCGCGCATGCGGCCCCGGGCATCTAAGGGCATCACACAGCTGTTATTGCTCAATCTCGTGTGGCTGAAAGCCACTCGTCCCTCCAAGAAGCTCAACGCCGACTAGTTTAACACGTCCGAGTCTCGTTCGTTCAAGTTCAAGTATTAGGTGTAGCCCTGTGAGCTTTCGGCTCTTGAATCGGGTGCAACCGCAACAAACCAAAAACAAAAACATGAACAAGAAAACATCTTAAAGTGACTGTATGTGACTGAGTGCAAACAGAAAATCCAAGAAAAGACAGCAAAATATTGCAGAAAAAGCACCGTACACCAACCCACCCACCCCACACCACACCACCCACCCACCCCACCCACCCCACCTACCCCACCCACCCACACCCACCCACCCCACCCACACCCACCCACCCCACACCACACCACCCACCCCACCTACCCCACCCACACACACAACCCACCAACCCCACCACCCACCCACCCAACCACCCACCCCACCCACCCAACCCACCAACCAACCCACCCCACCCACACCCCACCCACCCACCCAACCCACACCCCACCCACCCACCCAACCCACACACACCAACCCACCAACCCAAGTTCAAGTTTCAAGTATTAGGTGTAGCCCTGTGAGCCATTCGGCTCTTGAATCGGGTTCAACCGCAACAAACAAAAAACAAAAACATGAACAATAAAACATCTTGTAGTGAATATGTGACTGAGTGCAAACAGAAAATCCAAGAAAAGACAGCAAAATATTGCAGAAAAAGCACCGTGTACACCAACGCTGCGTGCAAAAATCCCAGTGGGATGCAAGTCAAACAACCAACAACAACAACCACAAGACAACTTAGATTAAGGCCATCAGTCTAACTCTGTACTACAACAAACACAAACAACAACAACAACAACAACCACAAGACAACTTAGATTAAGGCCATCAGCTTAACTCTGTACTACAACAACACAAACAACAACAACCACAAGACAACTTAGATTAAGGCCATCAGTCTAACTCTGTACTACAACAACACAAACAACAACAACAACCACAAGACAACTTAGATTAAGGCCATCAGTCTAACTCTGTACTACAACAACACAAACAACAACAACCACAAGACAACTTAGATTAAGGCCATCAGTCTAACTCTGTACTACAACAACACAAACAACAACAACAACAACCACAAGACAACTTAGATTAAGGCCATCAGTCTAACTCTGTACTACAACAACACAAACAACAACAACAACAAGACAACTTAGATAAAGGCCATCAGTCTAACTCTGTACTACAACAAACACAAACAACAACAACAACCACAAGACAACTTAGATTAAGGCCATCAGTCTAACTCTGTACTACAACAAACACAAACAACAACAACAACAACCACAAGACAACTTAGATTAAGGCCACCAGTCTAACTCTGTACTACAACAAACACAAACAACAACAACAACCACAAGACAACTTAGATTAAGGCCACCAGTCTAACTCTGTACTACAACAACACAAACACGGCCAAACCAATACACTTTTCGAAATCGCCAAAATAAAGCCATGAAAGTAATGAAACAGTGCAGGTCATAGGAACTGTGACGGAATTTTCACAATAAATGGCATTGCAAGTGTAATGAAGGTCGTGGAAGCAACTTCTGGAATCCGGTCTTTATTTGCCTTTCGTTCACAACACTCCTTCACGCTGCTGACAGACACAGCGTGAGACGGATAGAGAGAGACACGTGGCAGCCTGGACCACGTGGTGCAGCCTGGACCACGTGGTGCAGCCTGGACCACGTGGTGCAGCCTGGACCACGTGGTGCAGCCTGGACCACGTGGTGCAGCCTGGACCACGTGGTGCAGCCTGGACCACGTGGTGCAGCCTGGACCACGTGGTGCAGCCTGGACCACGTGGCAGCCTGGACCACGTGGTGCAGCCTGGACCACGTGGCAGTCTGTACCACGTGGTGCAGCCTGGACCACGTGGTGCAGCCTGGACTACGTGGTGCAGCCTGGACCACGTGGTGCAGCCTGGACCACGTGGTGCAGCCTGGACCACGTGGTGCAGCCTGGACCACGTGGTGCAGCCTGGACCACGTGGTGCAGCCTGGACCACGTGGCAGTCTGTACCACGTGGTGCAGCCTGGACCACGTGGTGCAGCCTGGACTACGTGGTGCAGCCTGGACCACGTGGTGCAGCCTGGACCACGTGGTGCAGCCTGGACCACGTGGTGCAGCCTGGACCACGTGGCAGCCTGGACCACGTGGTGCAGCCTGGACCACGTGGCAGTCTGTACCACGTGGTGCAGCCTGGACCACGTGGTGCAGCCTGGACTACGTGGTGCAGCCTGGACCACGTGGTGCAGCCTGGACCACGTGGTGCAGCCTGGACCACGTGGTGCAGCCTGGACCACGTGGTGCAGCCTGGACCACGTGGCAGCCTGGACCACGTGGTGCAGCCTGGACCACGTGGCAGTCTGTACCACGTGGTGCAGCCTGGACCACGTGGTGCAGCCTGGACTACGTGGTGCAGCCTGGACCACGTGGTGCAGCCTGGACCACGTGGTGCAGCCTGGACCACGTGGTGCAGCCTGGACCACGTGGTGCAGCCTGGACCACGTGGTGCAGCCTGGACCACGTGGTGCAGCCTGGACCACGTGGCGCAGCCTGGACCACGTGGCGCAGCCTGGACAACGTGGCGCAGCCTGGACAACGTGGCGCAGCCTGGACAACGTGGCGCAGCCTGGACCACGTTGTGCAGCCTGGACCACGTTGTGCAGCCTGGACCACGTGGTGCAGCCTGGACCACGTGGCAGGCCTGGGCCACGTGGCAGGCTGGACCACGTGGCAGGCTGGACCACGTGGTGCAGCCTGGACCACGTGGGCAGCCTGGACCACGTGGCAGGCTGGACCACGTGGCAGGCTGGACCACGTGGTGCAGCCTGGACCACGTGGGCAGCCTGGACCACGTGGCAGGCTGGACCACGTGGCAGGCTGGACCACGTGGTGCAGCCTGGACCACGTGGCAGCCTGGACCACGTGGCAGGCCTGGACCACGTGGCAGGCCTGGACCACGTGGCAGGCTGGACCACGTGGCAGCCTGGACCACGTGGTGCAGCCTGGACCACGTGACAGTCTGGACCACGTGGTGCAGCCTGGACCACGTGGCAGCCTGGACCACGTGGCAGCCTGGACCCCCACTCCCGCGTGACCTCTCCCCTCCGTTCGTTCCAGTTCTGACCACGTGTCGTTCGTCTCCACCCCGATTTAATACCCGGGTCACGTGGTACCTTTCCACCAATCCTGGTTAGCCTCCATGGAATCTTCCAGACTCCGTCGTAGGCTCCCCCGGGACCACGCCCCTGACTCGTCTCCCCATTGGCTGTGGCCAAAGCCAGCAGAACCAATCATCTACTTGCAGCTGTCACCTTCCCATGACGTCAGGGCCACGCCCCTGACTCGACTCCCCATTGGCTGAGGCCAAAGCCAGCAGGGCCAATCATCTACTTACAGCTGTCACCTTCCCATGACGTCAGGGCCACGCCCCTAACTCGTCTCCCCATTGGCTGTGGCCAAAGCCAGCAGAACCAATCATCTACTTGCAGCTGTCACCTTCCCATGACGTCAGAGCCACGCCTCTAACTCGTCTCCCCATTGGCTGTGGCTAAAGCCAGCAGGGCCAATCATCTACTTGCAGCTGTCACCTTCCCGTGACGTCAGGGCCACGCCCCTAACTCGTCTCCCCATTGGCTGAGGCCAAAGCCAGCAGAACCAATCATCTACTTGCAGCTGTCACCTTCCCATGACGTCAGAGCCACGCCCCTGACTCGTCTCCCCATTGGCTGTGGCCAAAGCCAGCAGGGCCAATCATCTACTTGCAGCTGTCACCTTCCCATGACGTCAGAGCCACGCCCCTGACTCGTCTCCCCATTGGCTGTGGCCAAAGCCAGCAGGGCCAATCATCTACTTGCAGCTGTCACCTTCCCATGACGTCAGAGCCACGCCCCTGACTCGTCTCCCCATTGGCTGTGGCCAAAGCCAGCAGGGCCAATCATCTACTTGCAGCTGTCACCTTCCCATGACGTCAGAGCCACGCCCCTGACTCGTCTCCCCATTGGCTGTGGCCAAAGCCAGCAGGGCCAATCATCTACTTGCAGCTGTCACCTTCCCGTGACGTCAGAGCCACGCCCCTGACTCGTCTCCCCATTGGCTGTGGCCAAAGCCAGCAGAACCAATCATCTACTTGCAGCTGTCACCTTCCCATGACGTCAGAGCCACGCCCCTAACTCGTCTCCCCATTGGCTGTGGCCAAAGCCAGCAGGGCCAATCATCTACTTACAGCTGTCACCATGACGTCAGGGCCACGCCCCTAGGCTTCCCCCCCATTGGCTATGGGCCAGGACCGGCAGAGCCAATCATCGTGACGAGTTGTGATACATCAGCGAGCCGGATATATCCTCACATTACACTTGTACCACCAAAACCGTGCAGCCATAGCGGAATGAAACAGACGAATGGCTCCACCAACTACGAACGGACATGCACCACCACCACCACCCCCCACGGAATCTAGAAAGGGCTCTCAATCTGTCCAATCGTCTCCGTGTCCGGGCCGGGTGAGTTTTCCCGTGTTGAGTCAAATTGGTCGCTGTGGTGGCTACCAACACCGTGAGCTGAAAACAGACAATTTGAATTGGCCGTCACGACCCACCCACTCGCTTGGCGTTGTTCACCACAGTAGAGGTGTTACCACTGTCTGTTGTTCACCACAGTAGAGGTGTTACCACTGTCTGTTGTTCACCACAGTAGAGGTGTTACCACTGTCTGTTGATCACCACAGTAGAGGTGTTACCACTGTCTGTTGATCACCACAGTAGAGGTGTTACCACTGTCTGTTGTTCACCACAGTAGAGGTGTTACCACTGTCTGTTGTTCACCACAGTAGAGGTGTTACCACTGTCTGTTGTTCACCACAGTAGAGGTGTTACCACTGTCTGTTGTTCACCACAGTAGAGGTGTTACCACTGTCTGTTGTTCACCACAGTAGAGGTGTTACCACTGTCTGTTGTTCACCACAGTAGAGGTGTTACCACCGTCTGTTGTTCACCACAGTAGAGGTGTTACCACTGTCTGTTGTTCACCACAGTAGAGGTGTTACCACTGTCTGTTGTTCACCACAGTAGAGGTGTTACCACTGTCAGTTGTTCACCACAGTAGAGGTGTTACCACTGTCTGATGTTCACCACAGTAGAGGTGTTACCACTGTCTGTTGTTCACCACAGTAGAGGTGTTACCACTGTCTGTTGTTCACCACAGTAGAGGTGTTACCACTGTCTGTTGTTCACCACAGTAGAGGTGTTACCACTGTCTGTTGTTCACCACAGTAGAGGTGTTACCACTGTCTGTTGTTCACCACAGTAGAGGTGTTACCACTGTCTGTTGTTCACCACAGTAGAGTTGTTACCATTGTCTGTTGTTCACCACAGTAGAGGTGTTACCACTGTCTGTTGTTCACCACAGTAGAGGTGTTACCACTGTCTGTTGATCACCACAGTAGAGGTGTTACCACTGTCTGTTGTTCACCACAGTAGAGGTGTTACCACTGTCTGTTGTTCACCACAGTAGAGGTGTTACCACTGTCTGTTGTTCACCACAGTAGACTTGTTACCACTGTCTGTTGTTCACCACAGTAGAGGTGTTACCACTGTCTGTTGTTCACCACAGTAGAGGTGTTACCACTGTCTGTTGTTCACCACAGTAGAGGTGTTACCACTGTCTGTTGTTCACCACAGTAGAGGTGTTACCACTGTCTGTTGTTCACCACAGTAGAGTGTTACCACTGTCTGTTGTTCACCACAGTAGAGGTGTTACCACTGTCTGTTGTTCACCACAGTAGAGGTGTTACCACTGTCTGTTGTTCACCACAGTAGAGGTGTTACCACTGTCTGTTGTTCACCACAGTAGAGTGTTACCACTGTCTGTTTCACCACAGTAGAGTGTTACACTGTCTGTTGTTCACCACAGTAGAGGTGTTACCACTGTCTGTTGTTCACCACAGTAGAGTGTTACCACTGTCTGTTGTTCACCACAGTAGAGTTGTTACCACTGTCTGTTGTTCACCACAGTAGAGGTGTTACCACTGTCTGTTGTTCACCACAGTAGAGGTGTTACCACTGTCTGTTGTTCACCACAGTAGAGGTGTTACCACTGTCTGTTGTTCACCACAGTAGAGTGTTACCACTGTCTGTTGTTCACCACAGTAGAGGTGTTACCACTGTCTGTTGTTCACCACAGTAGAGTTGTTACCACTGTCTGTTGTTCACCACAGTAGAGTTGTTACCACTGTCTGTTGTTCACCACAGTAGAGGTGTTACCACTGTCTGTTGTTCACCACAGTAGAGTTGTTACCACTGTCTGTTGTTCACCACAGTAGAGTGTTACCACTGTCTGTTGTTCACCACAGTAGAGGTGTTACCACTGTCTGTTGTTCACCACAGTAGAGGTGTTACCACTGTCTGTTGTTCACCACAGTAGAGTGTTACCACTGTCTGTTGTTCACCACAGTAGAGGTGTTACCACTGTCTGTTGTTCACCACAGTAGAGGTGTTACCACTGTCTGTTGTTCACCACAGTAGAGTGTTACCACTGTCTGTTGTTCACCACAGTAGAGGTGTTACCACTGTCTGTTGTTCACCACAGTAGAGGTGTTACCACTGTCTGTTGTTCACCACAGTAGAGGTGTTACCACTGTCTGTTGTTCACCACAGTAGAGGTGTTACCACTGTCTGTTGTTCACCACAGTAGAGGTGTTACCACTGTCTGTTGTTCACCACAGTAGAGGTGTTACCACTGTCTGTTGTTCACCACAGTAGAGGTGTTACCACTGTCTGTTGTTCACCACAGTAGAGGTGTTACCACTGTCTGTTGTTCACCACAGTAGAGGTGTTACCACTGTCTGTTGTTCACCACAGTAGAGTTGTTACCACTGTCTGTTGTTCACCACAGTAGAGTTGTTACCACTGTCTGTTGTTCACCACAGTAGAGGTGTTACCACTGTCTGTTGTTCACCACAGTAGAGGTGTTACCACTGTCTGTTGTTCACCACAGTAGAGGTGTTACCACTGTCTGTTGTTCACCACAGTAGAGGTGTTACCACCGTCTGTTGTTCACCACAGTAGAGTTGTTACCACTGTCTGTTGTTCACCACAGTAGAGATGTTACCACTGTCTGTTGTTCACCACAGTAGAGGTGTTACCACTGTCTGTTGTTCACCACAGTAGTGGTGTTACCACTGTCTGTTGTTCACCACAGTAGAGGTGTTACCACCGTCTGTTATTCACCACAGTAGAGGTGTTACCACTGTCTGTTGTTCACCACAGTAGAGGTGTTACCACTGTCTGTTGTTCACCACAGTAGAGGTGTTACCACTGTCTGTTGTTCACCACAGTAGAGGTGTTACCACTGTCTGTTGTTCACCACAGTAGAGGTGTTACCACTGTCTGTTGTTCACCACAGTAGTGGTGTTACCACTGTCTGTTGTTCACCACAGTAGAGGTGTTACCACTGTCTGTTGTTCACCACAGTAGAGGTGTTACCACTGTCTGTTGATCACCACAGTAGAGGTGTTACCACTGTCTGTTGTTCACCACAGTAGAGGTGTTACCACTGTCTGTTGTTCACCACAGTAGAGGTGTTACCACTGTCTGTTGTTCACCACAGTAGAGATGTTACCACTGTCTGTTGTTCACCACAGTAGAGGTGTTACCACTGTCTGTTGTTCACCACAGTAGAGATGTTACCACTGTCTGTTGTTCACCACAGTAGAGGTATTACCACTGTCTGTTGTTCACCACAGTAGAGGTGTTACCACTGTCTGTTGTTCACCACAGTAGAGGTGTTACCACTGTCTGTTGTTCACCACAGTAGAGGTGTTACCACTGTCTGTTGATCACCACAGTAGAGGTGTTACCACTGTCTGTTGTTCACCACAGTAGAGGTGTTACCACTGTCTGTTGTTCACCACAGTAGAGGTGTTACCACTGTCTGTTGTTCACCACAGTAGAGTTGTTACCACTGTCTGTTGTTCACCACAGTAGAGGTGTTACCACTGTCTGTTGTTCACCACAGTAGAGGTGTTACCACTGTCTGTTGTTCACCACAGTAGAGGTGTTACCACTGTCTGTTGTTCACCACAGTAGAGGTGTTACCACTGTCTGTTGATCACCACAGTAGAGGTGTTACCACTGTCTGTTGTTCACCACAGTAGAGGTGTTACCACTGTCTGTTGTTCACCACAGTAGAGGTGTTACCACTGTCTGTTGTTCACCACAGTAGAGTTGTTACCACTGTCAGTTGTTCACCACAGTAGAGTTGTTACCATTGTCTGTTGTTCACCACAGTAGAGGTGTTACCACTGTCTGTTGTTCACCACAGTAGAGGTGTTACCACTGTCTGTTGATCACCACAGTAGAGGTGTTACCACTGTCTGTTGTTCACCACAGTAGAGGTGTTACCACTGTCTGTTGTTCACCACAGTAGAGGTGTTACCACTGTCTGTTGTTCACCACAGTAGTGGTGTTACCACTGTCTGTTGTTCACCACAGTAGAGTGTTACCACTGTCTGTTGTTCACCACAGTAGAGTGTTACCACTGTCTGTTGTTCACCACAGTAGAGGTGTTACCACTGTCTGTTGTTCACCACAGTAGAGGTGTTACCACTGTCTGTTGTTCACCACAGTAGAGATGTTACCACTGTCTGTTGTTCACCACAGTAGAGGTGTTACCACTGTCTGTTGTTCACCACAGTAGAGATGTTACCACTGTCTGTTGTTCACCACAGTAGAGGTATTACCACTGTCTGTTGTTCACCACAGTAGAGGTGTTACCACTGTCTGTTGTTCACCACAGTAGAGGTGTTACCACTGTCTGTTGATCACCACAGTAGAGGTGTTACCACTGTCTGTTGTTCACCACAGTAGAGGTGTTACCACTGTCTGTTGTTCACCACAGTAGAGGTGTTACCACTGTCTGTTGATCACCACAGTAGAGGTGTTACCACTGTCTGTTGTTCACCACAGTAGAGGTGTTACCACTGTCTGTTGTTCACCACAGTAGAGTTGTTACCACTGTCTGTTGTTCACCACAGTAGAGGTGTTACCACTGTCTGTTGTTCACCACAGTAGAGGTGTTACCACTGTCTGTTGTTCACCACAGTAGAGTTGTTACCACTGTCTGTTGTTCACCACAGTAGAGGTGTTACCACTGTCTGTTGTTCACCACAGTAGTGGTGTTACCACTGTCTGTTGTTCACCACAGTAGAGGTGTTACCACTGTCTGTTGTTCACCACAGTAGAGTTGTTACCACTGTCTGTGGTTTACCACAGTAGAGGTGTTACCACTGTCTGTTGTTCACCACAGTAGAGGTGTTACCACTGTCTGTTGTTCACCGCAGTAGAGGTGTTACCACTGTCTGTTGTTCACCACAGTAGAGTTGTTACCACTGTCTGTTGTTCACCACAGTAGAGGTGTTACCACTGTCTGTTGATCACCACAGTAGAGGTGTTACCACTGTCTGTTGTTCACCACAGTAGAGGTGTTACCACTGTCTGTTGATCACCACAGTAGAGGTGTTACCACTGTCTGTTGATCACCACAGTAGAGTTGTTACCACTGTCTGTTGTTCACCACAGTAGAGGTGTTACCACTGTCTGTTGTTCACCACAGTAGAGGTGTTACCACCGTCTGTTGATCACCACAGTAGAGTTGTTACCACTGTCTGTTGTTCACCACAGTAGAGTTGTTACCACTGTCTGTTGTTCACCACAGTAGAGGTGTTACCACCGTCTGTTGTTCACCACAGTAGAGGTGTTACCACTGTCTGTTGTTCACCACAGTAGAGGTGTTACCACCGTCTGTTGTTCACCACAGTAGAGTTGTTACCACCGTCTGTTGTTCACCACAGTAGAGGTGTTACCACTGTCTGTTGTTCACCACAGTAGAGGTGTTACCACTGTCTGTTGTTCACCACAGTAGAGGTGTTACCACCGTTGTTGTTCACCACAGTAGAGGTGTTACCACTGTCTGTTGTTCACCACAGTAGAGGTGTTACCACTGTCTGTTGTTCACCACAGTAGAGATGTTACCACTGTCTGTTGTTCACCACAGTAGAGGTGTTACCACTGTCTGTTGTTCACCACAGTAGAGGTGTTACCACTGTCTGTTGTTCACCACAGTAGAGGTGTTACCACTGTCTTTTGTTCACCACAGTAGAGGTGTTACCACTGTCTGTTGTTCACCGCAGTAGAGTTGTTACCACTGTCTGTTGTTCACCACAGTAGAGGTGTTACCACTGTCTGTTGTTCACCACAGTAGAGGTGTTACCACTGTCTGTTGTTCACCACAGTAGAGGTGTTACCACTGTCTGTTGTTCACCACAGTAGAGGTGTTACCACTGTCTGTTGTTCACCACAGTAGAGGTGTTACCACTGTCTGTTGATCACCACAGTACAGTTGTTACCACTGTCTGTTGTTCACCACAGTAGAGGTGTTACCACTGTCTGTTGTTCACACAGTAGAGGTGTTACCACTGTCTGTTGATCACCACAGTAGAGGTGTTACCACTGTCTGTTGTTCACCACAGTAGAGTTGTTACCACTGTCTGTTGTTCACCACAGTAGAGGTGTTACCACTGTCTGTTGATCACCACAGTAGAGGTGTTACCACTGTCTGTTGTTCACCACAGTAGAGGTGTTACCACTGTCTGTTGTTCACCACAGTAGAGGTGTTACCACTGTCTCTTGTTCACCACAGTAGAGGTGTTACCACTGTCTGTTGTTCACCACAGTAGAGGTGTTACCACTGTCTGTTGTTCACCACAGTAGAGGTGTTACCACTGTCTGTTGTTCACCACAGTAGAGATGTTACCATTGTCTGTTGATCACCACAGTAGAGGTGTTACCACTGTCTGTTGTTCACCACAGTAGAGATGTTACCATTGTCTGTTGATCACCACAGTAGAGGTGTTACCACTGTCTGTTGTTCACCGAGGAGGGAAGAGGGTTGTTTTTGCTAGGACACGCTCACCACCATCATCACCATCATCATCACCACTATCGCCACCACCACCATCATCATCACCACCATCACCACCACCATCAACACCACCACCACCATCACCACCATCACCACTACCACCACCATCACTACCACCACCACCATCACCACCATCATCACCACCACCATCACCACCACCATCACCACCATCAACATCAGCACCACCACTATCGCCACCACCACCACCACTGCCATCACCACCATCACCACCATCACCACCATCACCACTACCACCACCATCACCACCATCACCAACATCATCACCACCACCATCACCACTACCACCACCACCACCATCACCACCATCATCACCACCATCACCACCATCACCAACATCATCACCACCACCATCACCACCATCATCACTACCACCATCACCCATTATCACCACGCTCATCATTATCACCACCACCACCATCACCACCTCACTCACCAGCACCAGCACCACCACCACGCTCACAACCATCAACACCACCACCACCATCGACACCACCACCATCGCCACAACAACCACCGTCACCACCACGCTCACCACCATCACCACCGCCACCGTCACCACCACCACCATCATCGCCACCACCACGCTCACCACCATCACCACCACCACCGTCACCACCACCATCACCACCACCATCACCACCATCACCACCACCATCACCACCATCACCACCACGCTCACCACCATCACCACCACCATCACCACCACCATCACCACCACCATCACCACCATCACCACCACCATCACCACCATCACCACCACGCTCACCACCATCACCACCACCATCACCACCATCACCACCACGCTCACCACCATCACCACCACCATCACCACCACCATCACCACCACCATCACCACCATCACCACCACCACCACCACCATCACCACCATCACCACACGCTCACCACCATCACCACCACCATCACCACCACCATCACCACCACCATCACCACCATCACCACCACCATCACCACCATCACCACCACGCTCACCACCATCACCACCACCATCACCACCATCACCACCACGCTCACCACCATCACCACCACCATCACCACCACCATCACCACCACCATCACCACCATCACCACCACCATCACCACCATCACCACCACGCTCACCACCATCACCACCACCATCACCACCATCACCACCACGCTCACCACCATCACCACCACCATCACCACCATCACCACCACGCTCACCACCATCACCACCACCATCACCACCACCATCACCACCACCATCACCACCATCACCACCACGCTCACCACCACCCACCACCATCACCACCACCATCACCACCATCACCACCACCATCACCACCATCACCACCACGCTCACCACCATCACCACCACCATCACCACCACCATCACCACCACCACCACCACCATCACCACCACCACCACCACCATCACCACCACCATCACCACCATCACCACCACGCTCACCACCATCACCACCACCATCACCACCACCATCACCACCACGCTCACCACCATCACCACCACCATCACCACCACGCTCACCACCATCATCACCGCGACCACCTCTATCTCCTTCACGCTCATCATCACCACCACACACACTGATACACACTGACACACACAGAGTGACACACAGTGTCACACACACTGACACACATCCTGACACACACACAGACACACACAGAGTGACACACAGTGTCACACACACTGACACACATCCTGACACACACACAGACACACACAGAGTGACACACCAGTGTCACACACACTGACACACATCCTGACACACACACAGACACACACAGTGACACACAGTGTCACACACACTGACACACATCCTGACACACACACAGACACACACAGTGACACACAGTGTCACACACACTGACACACATCCTGACACACACACAGACACACACTCACTGACTCACAAAGACACACACAAAGACACACTCACACACACTGACACACACAGACACACTGACACACGCACAGACACACACACGTACACACACAACAACAATCGCTATTCGCCACTAAGTGGCTGTGATGTCACCACGACGCTTGTGCCAGGCCATGTGCACGTTGAGGCCACGTGAAGTGTCGAACGCCCGCTGGCAGGAGGTCACAGGACAGACCCAGCAGGTGGCTGATTGATGCACCACCTGTGCCCCCTACTGTGCCAACTTGCTGTGCTTTAGCCGCTCGACTGATTCGGAGTGAGACCTCCGCTATTAAACTGGAGCCGGTCATGAGCACACTGCCCAGGTATGGGAAACTCTCCACTCTCTCCACAACTGCCCCATCACCAATTGGGAGTTGTGTGGGTGGAGTGTCCGATGGTACAAAATACCCAGGCAGGTGCTTAGTTTTGGTGGGGCTGATGGTAAGGCCCCACCTCTTAGTGGCACGCTCCAGGTTCAGCAGCAGCGCCCCCAACTCCTCCTCTGAGTGAGCAGCAGTTACCAGATCATTGGCATAAGTAACATGGCATCGATCAGCCTCCCATTGTATCTGTACCAGATTGAAATTCCTCCGGTACAGCTATTGAAGGCTTCATGAACTACGTGGTTGAAATAGATGTTAAATAATGTTGGAACCAGAGGACATCCCTGTCGCACCCCAATATGTACAGGGAATGGCTCTGACGAAGAACAACCCAGAACCCAGGCCTACTGATGGTATCATAGGCCTTGACCAGGTCAATAAAGCAGAGATGTAGGTCTTGTTGGAATTCCCTACACCTCTGCTGTAGCAGATGGACAGAAAATATGGCATCCGTGCAGGACCGCCCTTTCCTGAAACCGCATTGGGGCTCCGTAAGCCTCTCCTCAGCGTGCCTAGCAAGGCGATGTTGAATAATCCTTGCCAGGACCTTTCCCGGCACACTGAGGAGTGAGATGCCCCTGTAGTTGTTACAGTCTGTGCGGTCCCCCTTCTTAAAGAGGGGGACCACCAGGGCATCCTTCCAATTGTGCGGAACCCGTCCAGTGGTCCAGACTGTTGTTATGATGTCATGTAGGGCAGTATGTGCACAAACGCCACCCTCCCTCAGCATTTCGCCTGGGTGATCATCTCTGCCCGGTGCCTTTCCCGGTCTCAGACTCCGGATCGCCTTCAGTACTTCCTCAACAGATGGCACCTCAGGCAGCCACTCACAGGGGGTGACCTCTTCCAAAATTTGAGGCACCGCAGCCTCAGCAGGGTCATCCCCACTTTGTGCCATTATGTTTTCCTGGCTAAGGGATTTCCCCTCCCCCAGGACCTCACAGAAATCCACAGCAAATCTGCAAACCTGTTTCCTGGGGGTCGGAGATTGGATCACCGTTCTTTCCCCTAATGATGGTAATAGGTGTGGTGCTGCAGGTTACTTTTTTTGATAGAGTTAAATAGGGACTTGTGATCGCGGGCCATTGAGGCAGACTCCATCTCCTCAGCAACCTGCGACCACCACCCATCCTTGCAGCGCCTTACGGCTCTCCGAACCTCCGAGCGAAGGCTGCGGTAAGCCTCATTCTCTGATGTGGAATGCTGTAGACGATGAGAGTGGGCCTGTCGCTTTTTCTCAACCTTCCTGAACACCTCCTCTGTCAGCCAGGGTTTCTGGGGAGGTCTGGACCGGGTACCCAAAGCAGCCATTGCAGCTGCATGAGTCACAGTCCTAAATCTCGCCCATTTACCCTCGACATCAGGAGGAGTGGGGGACGATGCCAACCCCAGCTGCAAGTGATGATTTAATTCTCGCTTGAAATTTTCATCAGCTTGCTGAGACCAGGCCACTTTAGGTTGGAATGGGGTCCTGGATGTACACCCACCACTGGAGTGGAAGAATGGTGGGCGCATCTTACAGATGACTAGTCGATGGTCAGAGGGCAGATCAGCTCCACGGTAGGTCCTGGTGTCAAGGACATGGGCTCGCATCTGCTGGTCCGTCACTATGTAGTCCAGCAGATGTTCTTGCTTGGACCCGGCATGCATCCATGATGTTGTGTGGATGCGCCGATGCCGGAACAGCGTGTTGGTAATTACAAGCCCATGGGCTGCACAACAATCTAGCAGCCTCCTACCGTTGCTATTGAAGTATTTGAATTGACGGCAGGAACTTCTTGACGGGTAACACACTTTTATTAAATCTTGACGTGTCACAATACAACGGGTGGTCTCTATCCTTTGGACTATACACTCCACTTAACTCGTGTAGACTCTATGCTTCTGGCTACACACAATACACTTGACTCGTGTAGACTCTATGCCTCTGGCTACACACAATACACTTGACTCGTGTAGACCCTATGCCTCTGGCTACACACAATGCATTCGGCTCGTGTAGACTCTATGCCTCTGGCTACACACACTACACTCGACTCTGGGTTACACAGAGTCCCGGTCCCGTTAGGACAGCGGGACTAGGTACCGCAGGGCCCTATCTCTTCGATCCCCGTCTTCATTCTTCGCTGGTTACACACTGCCCTCACGCCTGTGTGCATCCCCTTTTATAGCCCCTGCTCACGAGAGACGGAGCTGATGCGGACGTCGACATGAGCATCGCTCCTTAGTGAACCAATCACGACGCACTCTCTCTACGATCTGTTTTCCCCAGCGCGTGTTAACACTACTCCACCAATCACACTGCGCTGCCACCCGGTCACTCCCTCTCCGCACGTCACCGGCCCACAGCCAATCAGTACCCCGTAACCCACGACCCCGCGCTGACCCCTGATCCTCCACCGTCTGCGCGTGTCACCACATACACAGCCAATCATTACGCGCTGGCATACGATCCCTAATCCCAGCGCGTATCACCACTACACTATTGAGCTGATCTGGCCCATGCCCTCCAATCACTCCAGACCAGGTGCCAGCATCATGACCAACTCGGGCATTGAAGTCACCCAACAAGATGACTCTGTCCCAAGGGGGACACTTTAGCCAGCACCTGTGACAGGAGGTTATTGAAGGCATCTAACTCCTCAGCCTTGTCTGCATCCCTCCACGGATGTTCGTCTTCGGTGGGGGCATAAGTAACCACGACCACCACTCCTCGCCTCCGGTTGATGGGAAGGCGAGCCCAAAGTAGCCCGGGGCTTACAGCTTCCCACACCTCACCGCCACGCTCCCACGCCCCCTTCATTCTTTTGTTCAGAAGAAGAGCCACTCCCTGTTGTTTGGCAGTCTCCTGCCCCGAGTAGAGGACTGTCCACCCCTCATGGTGACAGGACCCAGAACCGGTCCACCGGACCTCCTGAATGCCACAGAGATCCAGGCGGTACCGGTCCATCTCCCGACAAAGGAGTGGCAGCCTCTCCTCCGCAGTGAGCGTTCGAACATTCCACGTGGCCACACGAAGTGGCTTTTTGTTGTTTCTGGAGGAGCCCCGAGGGTGAAGATTCAATCTCCTGGCTCCGCCAATTGAGGTTTGGACAGGAGACGTCATAGACGCCTGTCCCCCCGGGGCCTCCGGCACAAGCTTATTAGTTACATGTTTATGTTTAATTCGTAGTTTCGTGGGAATTAATTGAAGGTGGAGGGGTTACCAGCCCCTCGCACCCGTCCAGAGCCCCCGTTTAGCCACTGTGGTGGTCACAGACGCCATGAGGGGAGAGGCCAATGGGCATTGGTCCTCCCCCCACGGCAATGTCCAAAACAGTGTTGCCCGTCCGGCACCACGAGGAGGTAGGAGGTTGTTTGCCGGACACACACAGACACACACACACACAGACACAGACACAGACACACACACTGACACACACATACACACACACATACAGACACAGACACACACACTGACACACACATACAGACACACACATACAGACACACTGACACAGACACACACACAGACACAGACACACACACAGACACAGACACACACACTGACACACACATACAGACACACACATACAGACACACTGACACACAAATACACAGACACACACTGACACACACACACTGACACACACATACAGACACACACATACAGACACACTGACACACAAATACACAGACACACACTGACACACACACACTGACACACACATACAGACACACACACTGACACACACATACACAGACACAGACACACACACTGACACACACACACAGACACACACATACACAGACACACACACTGACACACACACACTGACACACAAATACACAGACACACACACTGACACACACATACACAGACACACACACTGACACACACACACTGACACAAATACACAAACACACACACTGACACACACATACACAGACACACACACTGACACACACACACTGACACACAAATACACAGACACACACACTGACACACACATACACAGACACACACACTGACACACACACACTGACACACAAATACACAGACACACACTGACACACACATACACAGACACAGACACACACACTGACACACACACACTGACACACAAATACACAGACACACACACTGACACACACACACAGACACACACATACACAGACACACACACTGACACACACACACTGACACACACAGACACAGACACACACACTGACACACACACACTGACACACAAATACACAGACACACACACTGACACACACATACACAGACACACACACTGACACACACACACAGACACACACATACACAGACACACACACAGACACACACACACACTGACACACCACACACACAGACACACACACATACACAGACACACACACAGACACACACACACAGACACACACACTGACACACACACACACTGACACACACAAATACACAGACACACACACTGACACACACCATACAGACACACACATAACAGACACACTGACACAGACACCACTGACACACACACTGACACACACACACACAGACACACACATACAGACACACACACTGACACACACATACACAGACACACACACTGACACACACACACTGACACACAAATACACAGACACACACACTGACACACACATACACAGACACACACACTGACACACACACACAGACACACACATACACAGACACACACACAGACACACACACACTGACACACACACACTGACACACACAAAACACAGACACACACACTGACACACACATACACACACACACGACACACACACACTGACACACACACACAACACACACACAGACACACACACTGACACACACATACACACACACGACACACACACACAGACACACACACACGACACACACAGACACACACACTGACACACACACTGACACACACCACACAGACACACACACGACACACCACACAGACAACAACACAGACACACACATGACACACACACATGACACACACCACAGACACCACAGACACACACACTGACACAACAGACACACACACTGACACACCACACACAACACAGACACACACACTACACACACAGACACACACACACACTGACACACACATACAACACACACACTGACCACACACCACAACACAGACACACACACAGACACACACACACTACACACACACTGACACACACACCACTGACACACCACACACACAACACTGACACACACACACAGACACCACACACAACACCACAGACACACACACACTGACACACACACACTGACACACCACTGACACACACACAGACCACAGACCACACCACAGACACACAGACTGACATCCACACAGAACACACACACTGACACACACACACCACACATGACACAGACACAACAGAACACACACAACCACAGACACATACACAGACACACACACTGACAA
>WFAB01002826.1:0-26210 GCA_018977245.1 Lethenteron camtschaticum | reverse complement strand
TACCCTGTACTTTCTCTCCACTGCTACCCTGTACTTCTCTCACTCCACTGCTACTGTACTTCTCTCACTCCACTGCTACCCTGTACTTCTCTCTCCACTGCTACCCTGTACTTCTCTCGCTCCACTGCTACCCTGTACTTCTCTCCTCCACTGCTACCCTGTACTTCTCTCTCCACTGCTACCCTGTACTTCTCTCGCTCCACTGCTACCCTGTACTTCTCTCCTCCACTGCTACCCTGTACTTCTCTCACTCCACTGCTACCCTGTACTTCTCTCTCCACTGCTACCCTGTACTTCTCTCGCTCCACTGCTACCCTGTACTTCTCTGCTCCACTGCTACCCTGTACTTCTCTCGCTCCACTGCTACCCTGTACTTCTCTCACTCCACTGCTACCCTGTACTTCTCTCGCTCCACTGCTACCCTGTACTTCTCTCTCCACTGCTACCCTGTACTTCTCTCTCCACTGCTACCCTGTACTTCTCTCGCTCCACTGCTACCCTGTACTTCTCTCGCTCCACTGCTACCCTGTACTTCTCTCTCCACTGCTACCTGTACTTCTCTCGCTCTACTGCTACCCTGTACTTCTCTCTCTCCACTGCTACCCTGTACTTCTCTCTCTCCACTGCTACCCTGTACTTCTCTCTCTCCACTGCTACCCTGTACTTCTCTCTCTCCACTGCTACCCTGTACTTCTCTCTCCACTGCTACCCTGTACTTCTCTCTCCACTGCTACCCTGTACTTCTCTCGCCACTGCTACCCTGTACTTCTCTCACTCCACTGCTACCCTGTACTTCTCTCGCTCCACTGCTACCCTGTACTTCTCTCGCTCCACTGCTACCCTGTACTTCTCTCGCTCCACTGCTACCCTGTACTTCTCTCTCTCCACTGCTACCCTGTACTTCTCTCTCTCCACTGCTACCCTGTACTTCTCTCGCTCCACTGCTACCCTGTACTTCTCTCTCTCCACTGCTACCCTGTACTTCTCTCACTCCACTGCTACCCTGTACTTCTCTCGCTCCACTGCTACCCTGTACTTCTCTCTCTCCACTGCTACCCTATACTTCTCTCGCTCCACTGCTACCCTGTACTTCTCTCTCTCCACTGCTACCCTATACTTCTCTCTCTCCACTGCTACCCTATACTTCTCTCGCTCCACTGCTACCCTGTACTTCTCTCTCTCCACTGCTACCCTGTACTTCTCTCTCTCTCACTGCTACCCTGTACTTCTCTCACTCCACTGCTACCCTGTACTTCTCTTCTCCACCTGCTACCCTGTACTTCTCTCTCTCACCTCCTGTCTTACCGCCCTGTACTTCTCTCTCTCCACTGCTACCCTGTACTTCTCTCTCTCCACTGCTACCCTGTATTCTCTCACTCCACTGCTACCCCCTGTACTTCTCTCCTCCACTGCTACCCTTACTGTACTTCTCTTCTCTCTCTCCACTGCTACCCTGGTACTTCACTCCGCTCCACTGCTACCCTGTACTTCTCTAACTCCACTGCTACCCCTGTACTTCTCTCGCTCCACTGCTACCCTGTACTTCTCTCGCTCCACTGCTACCCCTGTACTTCTCTCTCCACTGCTACCCTATACTTCTCTCTCTCTACTGCTACCCTGTACTTCTCTCGCACCACTGCTACCCTGTACTTCTCTCACTCCACTGCTAGCCTGTACTTCTCTCACTGGTCCCTCCTCACTGCTACCCTGTACTTCTCTCTCACGCTCCAACATGTTACCGGCCCTGTTACTTCTCTCTATTCCACTGCTACCCCTGTAACTTCTCTCTCTCCACTGCTACCCTGTACTGCTCCTTCTCTCTCTCCACTTGCTACCCTGTACTTCTCTCACTCCTTCTCCTCCCACTGCTACCTTCTTCTCTCCTCCACTGCTCCCTGTACTCTCCTCTGCACCTCCACTGCTGCTACTCTGTACTTCTACTCATCTCCACTGCTACCCTGTACTTCTCTCTCCACTGCTACCTGTACTTTCTCACTCCACTGCTACCCTGTACTTCTCTCCTCCACTGCTCCCTGACTTCTCTCTCCACTGCTACCTTCCTCTACTTCTCTCTTCCTCCCACTGCTACCCTATTACTTCTCTCACTCCACTGCTACCCCCCTATACTCTCTCCTCTCCACTGCTACCCTGTATTTCTCCTCCACTGCTACCCTGTACTTCTGTCATCCACTGCTACCCTTACTTCTCTCACTCCACTGCTACCCCTGTACTTCTCTCACTCTCCACTGCTACCTCTGTACTTCTCATCACTCCCACTGCTACCCTGTACTTTCTCCTCCACTGCTACCTGTACTCTCGCTCCACTGCTACCCTGTACTTCTCTCACTCCACTGGCTACCCTGTACTTTCTCTCCTCCACTGCTACCCTGTACTTCTCTCAGCTCCACTGCTACCCTGTACTTTCTCTCTCTCCACTGGCTACCCCTGTACTTCTCTCACTCCACTGCTACCCTGTACTTTTCTCTCACTCCACTGCACCCCTATACTTTCCTCCGCTCCACTGCTACCTGTACTTCTCTCTCCCCACTGCTCACCACCTGCTACCCCCTGTACCTGTACTTCTCTCACTCCACTGCTACCTGTACTTCTCTCGCTCCACCTGCTACCCCTGTACTTTCTCCTCGCTCCACTGCTACCACCCTGTACTGTCTCTCCGCTCCACTGCTACCCCTGTACTTCTCTCACTCCACTGCTACCTCTGTACTTCTCTCTTCCACTGCTACCCTGTACTTCTCTCACGTCCACTGCTACCTCTAGTACTTCTCTCACTCCCACTGCTACCCTGTACTTCTCCTCGCTCCACTGCTACCTGTACTTCTCTCCACTGCTATGTACTTCTCTCCTCCACTGCTACCCTTACTTCTCTCGCTCCCACTGCTACCCTGTACTTCTCTCACTCACTGCTACCCTGTACTTCTCTTCGCTCCACTGTACCTGTACTCTTCCTTCCCTGCTACCCTGTACTTTCTCTCTGCTCCACTGCTCCACTGCTACACCCTGTACTTTTCTCGCTCCCACTGCTACCCTGTACTTCTCTCACTCCACTGCTACCCTGTACTTCTCTCCTCCACTGCTACCTGTACTTCTCTCGCTCCACTGCTACCCTGTACTTCTCTCGCTCCACTGCTACCCTAGTACTTCTCTCTCTCCACTGCTACCCTGTACTTCTCTCCACTCCCTGTACTTCTCTCTCGCTCCACTGCTACCCCTGTACTTCTCTCACTCCACTGCTACCCTTACTCTTCGCTCCACTGCTACCCTGTACTTCTCTCGCTCCACTGCTTACCCTGTACTTCTCTCACTCCACTGCTACCCTGTACTTCTCTCACTCTCCACTGCTACCCTGTACTTCTCTCGCTCCCACTGCTACCCCTGTACCTTCTCTCCTCCACTGCTACCCTGTATTTCTCTCACTCCACTGCTACCCTGTACTTCTCCTCTCTCTCCCTCTCCGTCCACTGCTACCCTGTACTTCTCTCCTCCACTGCTACCCTGTACTCTCTCCTCCACTGCTCCCTGTACTTCTCTCGCTCCACTGCTACCCTGTACTTCTCTCACTCCACTGCTACCCTGTACTTCTCTCGCTCCACTGCTTACCCCCCCTGTACTTCTCCTCACTCCACTGCCTCCCTGTACTCCCTCCACTGCTACCCTGTACTTCTCTCACTCCCACTTCTTACTCCACTGCTACCTGTACTTTCTCGCTCCACTGCTACCTGTATTTCTCTCACTCCACTGCTACCCTGTACTTCTCTCTCTTCCACTGCTCTCTCCCCACTGCTACCCTGTACTTCTCTCGCTCCACTGCTACCCTGTACTCTCTCACTCCACTGCTACCCTTACTTCTCTCCTCTCACTGCTACTATCTATACTTCTCTCGCTTCACTGCTACCCTGTACTTCTCTCTCTACTCACTGCTACCCTGTACTCTCTCACTCCACTGCTACCCTACTTCTCTCCTCCACTGCTACCCTGTACTTCTCTCGCTCCACTGCTGTACCTTCCTGCTACCCTACTTCTCTCACTCCCACTGCTACTCTATTTCTCTCGCTCCACTGCTACTATACTTCTCTCACTCCACTGCTACTCCTATACTTCTCCCTCCACTTTTTTTCCACTGCTACCCTGTACTTGTCTAACTCCACTGCTACCCTGTACTTCTCTCTCTCCACTGCTACAATGTACTTCTCTTACTCCACTGCTACCCTGTACTCTCACTCCACTGCTACCATGTACTTCTCTCGCCCCACTGCTACCCTATACTTCTCTCTCTCCACTGCTACCCTGTACTTCTCTTACTCCACTGCTACCCTGTACTTCTGTCATACCACTGCTACCCTTTACCTCTCTCACTCCACTGCTACCCTGTACTTCACTTGCTCCAATGCTACCCTGTACTTCTCTCGCTCCAATGCTACCCTGTACTTCTCTCGCTCCACTGCTACCCTGTACTTCACTTGCTCCACTGCTACCCTGTACTTCTCTCGCTCCACTGCTACCTATACTGTCCTCGCTCCACTGCTTCAGGTCCGACCATCTTCATCCACTCCCAGGCACGAACTCCCCTCAGCTCCCAACACCCCTGTATTCATGCCCGACCCAATTAACTCCCAATTCATTAGTTGGCGACCCCCTCGCCGCCCCTCACCCCTAGCCCCTTCCGCCACCTGTCTCTTTTTTCAGACTCCGCAGCGCCAGTCAATGACAATAACAACCACCAGTCAATCACGGTCCCGTGTCCTTAATTGCACCCAACCCGTCTCTGGCCTACCCCTTCGAGCACTGGCAACAACGCTCGTCCTCATATGCCCCCACTGTACTCTACGCGCACGTGCTCAAAATCTCCCGTGCGTGGTGCGTGTTTAAACCACTACAGAACTATTAACCTGACGTCGAAGGCACGATGGGAGGGCCAACTCAATGGTCATGCTCCACTCGTGCCCTCATTTTGTGACCAACAAGCCTAAAAGTACACCGCCAATTCACTGCAAAGAGCCCAGCGTGTGAACGTGTGTAGTGTCCACGATTCGGAGTTTCTATGAGGCACCTTCTGTATTCACCACGACTTCCACGGCCGTCGTCCACACCACACTCCCCAGGGTAGCTCAGCCTCGCCCGTACACAGCCCTGGCCGTCTAACACCGACGGCGCCGACTCCGAGACGGCCGCCTGCTCTCCTTTGTAGCGCTACATCCAGCGGAGACGTGTGGCGATGACGGAGACGAGACGACAGCGACGACGAGACGGGTCCACTCCAGCAACCGGCAGCCTCAAGCTCCCCACTCTCGGTTCCTTTTACGCTACTGGGCACGGCCCTGACCCTGCCCTGACCCCGTCCTGACCCCTGCTTTGACCCCGCCCTGACCCCGCCCTGACCCCACCCTGACCCTGCCCTGGTCCCACCCTGACCGTGCCCTGACCCTGCCCTGACCCCGCCCTGACCACGCCCGGACCCCGCCCTGACCCTGCCCTGACCCCGCCCTGACCCTGCCCTGACCCCGCCCTGACTCTGCCCTGACCCCGCCCTGACCCCACCCTGACCCCGCCCTGACCCCGCCCTGGCCCCGCCTCCCTTCTCGAACCCCGCTAGCAGGTTCCAGGCGCCTCCAAATGGGGTCCCCCGTTACCCTTGCCCCAGTTCCTCCGCCCTGCCAACTCACAGCCGTGCTGCTCACGCCCTCACCGGCGTGTGCGCTCTCTGTCTACCGCAGTTGCCGCTGCTGTCCACCAGGCGGCGCTATCACACGACATTTCTACAGGGTGGTGAAAAAAGAAAATCAACACTTCTGATAATTTGCAACAACGACACGAGAAATGTGCCTCCGGGCTGCGGAGACGACCTGCAGAAGATCCCAGACGCGCGTCGACAATGATGGCGAACAAGTGGAGACTCTGTGACTTGTTGAAGCTGTTAACATTAAATTTGTTATCATATTCTTGGTTCTTTCAGGAAAAATCACGTAGAAGGGAGGTAATAAAATAATAAAAATAAAACATAATAAAACAATTCTCACGACTCATCTTCTTGGTTCTTTCGGTAAAGTCACGTAGAAGGGAAGTAATAAAATAATAAAAATAAAACATGATAAAACAATTCTCACGACGTTTCGGCCACAACGCAATTAGCCGTCCTCAGGTGAATACCAGGTCTGTCGAGGCGACAGCGTCTGAATGAAACAGCACACGAGCTTGGAGCATGTATATGTAAAGTAGTAACTCGGCAGGAGACGACTTCACGGGTAGCACACTCTTTATTTTCACCAACTTGTAGTTACACGGATGACTAACACCCACTTCGTTACACGGGTGACTAACACCCACTTAGCTACTCGGGTGACTCACACCCACTCAGCTACACGGGTGACTAACACCCACTTCGTTGCACGGGTGACTGACACCCACTTAGCTACTCGGGTGACTCACACCCACTCAGCTACACGGGTGACTAACACCCACTTCGTTGCACGGGTGACTGACACCCACTTAGCTACTCGGGTGACTCACACCCACTCAGCTACACGGGTGACAGACACCCACTCAGCTATACTGACACGGGCTCTTACGCCCCGTAGCCTTCCGGGACACACCCAGCCGGGGGTGCCCGTCTCGGCTCTGGGTACCACCGTCCCGACCCACACGGGCGTCGGACTACGGGTCCCCCAGTCTCGGCTCCGAGCCACACAGGGCCCCGGTCCTCACAAGGACGGCGGGACTAGGGGTCTCGGGCCACTACCTCCTCCACCCCGTCTTCGGTCTTCAACTGGTTAACACTGACCACGAGTGCTCTCGCGCGTCTCCCTTTATACCCCTCCTGCGGACGTCGCTGAGAGCACCCACTTATCTGACCAATCACTGCGCACTCGCTACGATCCTCTTTTCCCAGCTTGTGTCAGCGCGCCTTACCACCGGCGCGCGCGTCCATACCACGCCCACATTGCGTGCCCAACCCCGCGCCCCGTGATCCATCACTGTCGGCGCACGTCAATACCACCACTACATCACCCCCTACCACATAGCTCGCAGCCGACCCGGCTGCTAATAAAATATACAACACCCCTTCACCCCTATGTGTGCCCCGTAACATAACAACAAAACCCTAACAACACAACATGAACACCGCAATCCGCAAAACCCAGCAACCGCCACGCCCACAACAAGAACAATATGCGCAATCCGGCGAGTGGCAACGATAATGTGTATGCGGAAAGAGTAACAATAAAAAAAAATAAAAAAAATATTTTTCATTTTCTCTTCTTTTCTCTCCGACTCGTGCAGCGTCCCAATGTGTCCGAGCGTCCCTTGAACGGGACATTACCCCGGCAGAGGGGGGACCCCGGCAGCGAGGTCGGGCTTTAAACAAAAAAGGAAAATTATCTTTTTTTTCTTTTTCATGAAAAGTTTTGCGTCCTAGCCCGAGTCCGCCTTGCCGGTCCGTCGTACGGCACCAGACGCAGTTGGCCATCCGGTGGCGCCGGCAGTTCAGGAAGGCATGGGCCAGGCATCGGGGCTCCGCGCGAGCCGCGGGGTTCCGGTTCCCGACGGTCAACAGCCGTCAGATCCGAGACACCTGGGGGTGGGTCAGGTGGAGACACGTGAGGATCAGCCTGCGACACATCCCTCCCCGAGTCGACGGTCACATCACACGCTCGGTCGTCACGGCACAACCCGGGGTCACGCGGCGCCGCGTAGGGTTTCAGTCGGGAGGGGTGCACGTACCAACGGCGTTTTCCCCATTTAATCTGTATACTCTGGGGTCGTGCAACCCGCACAATTTCCACCGGTCCCCTCCATGGTCTCAACAGTTTGGGGGACGTAGCCAACGGTGCGTGTGGACAATGCAGCCAGGCCTTATCGCCCGGTTCCCAATTGTGCGTATGCACCTTCCGTCCATGCAATCGCTCGTTCGCGATCTGCCGAGACCGCGAATTCAATCTCGCAGCCTCTCGCGCTTCAGCCAATTTGGCGATGTTAAACTTGATATGGTCTGCCAATTTAGATTTTGCACGTGGCTGGGAAATCCCCAGTTGGACGTCCATGGCCGGATCGGCCTCCCGCCCATACATCAGAAAAAATGGAGAAAACCCCGTCGCCGCATGAGGTGCCATCCGATAGGCCGCTAGTACCCCAGGTACCTGTAAGTCCCAATCCACCTGGTCATCGCATACCTGTTGGCACAGCATAGACGTAATCGTCCTGTTCAGACGTTCAACCATACCGTCAGTCTGCGGGTGGTACGGGGAGGTACGTACTTTCTTTGTACCCAACAGGTCGCACACCTCGCGCAACAAAACACTCGAAAAATTTTTCCCTTGATCCGTCAGCAAGCGTTCGGGGGCGCCTTTGTCCAAAACATAACCTTGGACAAAGGCGTCCGCCACTGCCGCAGCCGACTGGTTGGCGAGTGGCCATGCCATGGGCCAGCGAGTGAAGTACTCTACGCCAACCAGCAGGAACTTATTTCCCCGAGGCGTAGCGGGAAAGGGCGCCAAGATGTCCAGCGCGACCAATTCGTTCGTGCGCGAAACCTGAATGGATTGCAGCGGTGGATTAGCCGCTATTGGTGGTGGTTTTCTTTGGGCGCACCCTACACATCCCTTAAGAATGTTCGCCACGTCGTTGCCCATCCCCGGCCAATAGTAGTCTCGCTGAATGAGGGCGAGCGTTTTGTGAAACCCCAGGTGCATGAGTCGTTCATGGGCAGCCAGGACGACCCTACCCCGCATAGCAAACGGCACCACGAGCACGTGACGCCGGGACATGTTGTCCCACCTCATCAAAAGGCCCTGTCTGCACACCCAGGAACCGACCCGCGTTTCCCCTCCCTCGGGATCGTCAACCTTCCGACGTAGCGTGAGTAGGGAGCTGTCGGACATTTGCAGACAGCCCCACTCGATGAGAGGCAACGCTAACAGCGAGTCCCTCCCCGTGGGAGCGTCGACCCCCGTAGTATCCGTGGCGGCGAGCACAACTTCCACGGGGACAGCGACAGAGGGTTTACACCGCGCCGATCCTAACAGACATGCGCATTCCGTACGCGGCGGCAACCGCGACAATGCATCCGCATTCGAGTGGCGCAACCCCTTGCGGTAAATCGTCGTGAATTGGTAGTCCTGAAGGACCTCCAACCATCGGGACAATTGGCCGGATGGCTGCGCCACCCGCATAGCGTATTGGAGAGCCGCATGGTCCGTGCGAACCGTAAAATGACGGCCATAAAGATACGGCCTGAATTGCTGTATAAAAAACACAATCGCCAGCAATTCACGACGTGTCACGCAGTAGCGTTGTTCCGCGGGGGACAGAACCCTGCTACCGTAGGCGACCACCCGTTCGACCCCCCCGACCACCTGTGAGAGCACTCCCCCGATACCCGTGTTACTGGCATCCGTGTCGAGCACAAACGGTTGCGTGAAATCGGGGTAACACAAGGGGGAGCCTGCACCAAGGCGTCACGAAGGGAGCAGAACGCGGCCTCCTCTTCCGACCCCCAGTGAAACCGCACCCCTTTAGCCGTCAAAGCGTGCAGGGGCCTGGCTATGGTGGCAAACTGCTTGACAAAACGACGGTAATAGGAGGCGAATCCTATGAAACTGCGGACTTCAGTGACAGAGGTCGGCGTTGGCCATGAGCTGACGCATTTCGTCTTAGCAGGGTCTGTCGAGATCCCTGAACGGCTAACGATATGGCCCAAATACCTGACCGATTCCCGAAGCAGAAAACATTTAGCCGGTTTAAATTTAAGCTTAGCGGAACGCATCCTGAGAAACACCGCTCTCAGTCGCTGGAGGTGCTCCTCAAAAGTCCGGCTGAAAACGATGATATCATCGAGGTAAATCAAACAGGTGTCCCATTGGAGGCCTGACAAAACCAATTCCATGAGCCTCTGGAACGTGGCAGGAGCGGAATGTAAACCCATGGGTAATCGGTTGAATTCAAATAGGCCTCCCGGTGTCCGGAAAGCGGTTTTTGGTTTAGATTCGTCATCGAGGGGTAATTGCCAAAATCCCGAAAGCAAATCGAGCGTCGAAAAAAACTGTGCTCCCGCCAAGGCATCCAGAGACTCATCCATCCTGGGGAGCGGATACGCATCGGCCATTGAGATTTTGTTTAGGCGGCGGAAATCGACACAGAACCGCAAGGACCCATCCTGTTTTTTAACCAAGACGATAGGAGCACCCCACGGACTGGAAGAGGGCGCAATGATGTCGGCCGCCAACATGTCATTAACTGCCGACTGCACATGCTCCTTCTCGGCTGGACTGAGCCGGAAGGGATTCTGTCGAATAGGGGCCGCGTCCCCAGTAGCTATGTGGTGGCGCAACAGGTCTGTGCAGCCAATATCATACTTGTGCCTGCTAAACACGTCAGCGAACTCGAGTAGCAAGCCCCTCAATGCACCCGACTGCACACTGGACAAGTTACTGGACCCGGCACACAACGAGTCCAACCACTCCGTCCCCTCCTCACTTTGAGAATGCGTATCGGCACTCGAATCGGCGTGATCAACGAGCTGTTCCTCGACGGGTAGCGGCGCGGCGTGAGCCAGCACCGTTCCCTGCGTAATCACGGCCGGCCGCGACCCCATATTCAGGACCATAACGAACGGCTCACTGTCCCCCCTCACCACGGTCTGGGCCACCGCTAAGTCGAGGCCCCCTTTTGCTCTGTTAGACGGCCCCAACAGAACTCCCTGTGCCCCCGCATCTGCCCTGAGGGGTTTCCTCAACCGAAGGGGTACCAACATTTGCGAACCCGGGGGCACCCGTACAGTCTGGGTTGCCAGCGCCTGCACCGTCGCACAAACCGTGCGTATCTTAGTAGGACTCTTCAAAAACTCAACCCGCCGTCCCGACGGAAGCTCAATGCAGGCCTGGTCTATGAGAATTTTGATGGGCATTTTAGACAGAAAGTCCGTGCCTAGTAAACAAGGAACGGCCAACGAAGATGATACAAAAATAGGACCCGCCAATTTTATATCGCCAATACAAATAGTCGCCCGAATCTGGCCGATGATTCCCAAAGATCCCCCGTTTGCCGCGTAAAACGGTACGTCCACCGGCAGAAGGGGTCGACATTGGACGGGAAGAATGTTATAAATAAGGTCCGAAATGATAGTGGCCGACGCACCCGTGTCCACAAGCACCCGGACCTCAACCCCGTCAATGTACCCCGTTACCACGGACGACCCGGCCGACGCAGCCACTATCCTGTGGGCCAATTCGGACCATTCGACTGCTTTCGGGCCGTGTATGGACCCCTCTCGCCGAACCGAACCCCCGGTGCCCATACGCGGTCCCCCCACCGCTAAGCGGCGACCCGAACGTGCCGTGCATGTGGACCGAACGCGTGAGGTGCCGCGACTTGCCGGGTTCAGCTGGGATGTCTTTAGGCCCTGGTCGTCGTCCGGACGTGGTCCCGCGGTACGCTGACGTGGGGCCCGGCACCCGGACGCGACGTGGCCCCGAAGGCCGCAGTTGTAGCAGACGACGAGGGACGTCGTAGGTTTCGGTTGCTCCAGCTTGCGGTGTGAACGTGTGGGCGAACGACCTCCCGTTCTCCACTCCCCCGGTCTTGAAATGGCGAAGGCCTCCTCCCGCGGCACAGCAGGCTGAGGGCCGATGATCGTGGCGGCCGGTGCCCCGTTCCCCACCGATGCGCAGACGACCGTCGGCTTTCGCTTTAGGACTTCGTAAGCGTGAATACTTGTGGCAATCCCCAGAGAGCAAATGTCCATCTCGTCCGCCGTATTAATGGGAACTCCCAATCCGTGAGCCAACGCCAGCAGCTGCTCCGTCACCATGGCGTCCTTCCCCTCCTTGTCCATGCGGGGAAAAGCTGAGTCTGCCAGGGCGAGCAGCGCCGTGCGATAGGCGAGCGTTGTTTCTCCAACCACCTTCCGCCGATCGTAGAACTGGTGGCGACAGGTCGAGGGTGGCCCGAACACCTTGGCCATCAGGTGTAGCGCGGCCTGGAGCGTTGAGCGGGACGACCTCGGGGCCGATGTGAAGGCTGCAAGCGCGTCGTCGTCGAGCATCGCTGGCAGCGCGCGCAAGGCAGTGGTGTCGGACCACCCGGGACATTTCTTGATGCACGACGAACCGTCGCTGGAAGGCTCCCCAGTCGCCCCCGTCCGCCTTGAACACCGACAGCGCGGGCAATCGTTGCTGGAGGACTCGATCGCCGTCGTCGTCGTTGGAACGATTTTCCCGCGCGCCGCTGTGGTTGTAGAAGATGTCGGCTCCGTCTGCAGGCGCATAATGGAGATCTTCGGCGCGCGCCGATGACGCGGGCTGCGCTGTGTGGAGATCTCTGGCCACGTGGTGTCCGCGCTTCCCGCCAAGCGGTGGCGGGCCCTCAAAAATGGCGCCAACTCCAAAACTTTTGGCGCGAAACGCCGTCTGGCGGGATCCCTCCAGCCGCGCCGCCTCCTCCAACCCCGCAGCCGTACCACCGCCCGCTGGAACGGAGATCTCCGCCAAGATCGCAGCGGCGGCGAGCAGCAACTCCGCCAGGCGGGAGTGTGCGTCCTGCAGGCTGGTGTCGGAGGCAAGCGGAGCATCGGCCATTTCTGCGAAGTGCTGCATCGGCGGCAACTCCTCGTCCTCTCCTCCCGAGGGTGGTGTCTCCGGTACGCCGTCGTCTCCCCGGTCTTGCACGTGGGAACGAGAAGTCTTCCTTGTGTCCATTCTCCTTGAAGACAGGTTTACTTCTGACGCCAGTTGTAAAGTAGTAACTCGGCAGGAGACGACTTCACGGGTAGCACACTCTTTATTTTCACCAACTTGTAGTTACACGGATGACTAACACCCACTTCGTTACACGGGTGACTAACACCCACTTAGCTACTCGGGTGACTCACACCCACTCAGCTACACGGGTGACTAACACCCACTTCGTTGCACGGGTGACTGACACCCACTTAGCTACTCGGGTGACTCACACCCACTCAGCTACACGGGTGACTAACACCCACTTCGTTGCACGGGTGACTGACACCCACTTAGCTACTCGGGTGACTCACACCCACTCAGCTACACGGGTGACAGACACCCACTCAGCTATACTGACACGGGCTCTTACGCCCCGTAGCCTTCCGGGACACACCCAGCCGGGGTGCCCGTCTCGGCTCTGGGTACCACCGTCCCGACCCACACGGGCGTCGGACTACGGGTCCCCCAGTCTCGGCTCCGAGCCACACAGGGCCCCGGTCCTCACAAGGACGGCGGGACTAGGGGTCTCGGGCCACTACCTCCTCCACCCCGTCTTCGGTCTTCAACTGGTTAACACTGACCACGAGTGCTCTCGCGCGTCTCCCTTTATACCCCTCCTGCGGACGTCGCTGAGAGCATCCACTTATCTGACCAATCACTGCGCACTCGCTACGATCCTCTTTTCCCAGCTTGTGTCAGCGCGCCTTACCACCGGCGCGCGCGTCCATACCACGCCCACATCGCGTGCCCAACCCCGCGCCCCGTGATCCATCATTGTCGGCGCACGTCAATACCACCACTACATATATAAGCTGGGTTGGAAGGGGGGGAAAGGGGCGCCTTGACAAATGAATATGCATATCAAGATGAATTTTGCATATTTATGGGAAATGCAAGTATGTGATTAGTACTACTTATGCCCGTGAATTATGCAGGATTAGCAGCATCAAAGGTAGAGGGATATGGGAAATGCAGGTATGTGGAGCAGGTGAGGTGAGTGGGTGGGGCAGGTGAGGTGAGTGGGGTACAGGTGAAGTTAGTGGGGAGCAGGTGAGGTGAGTGGGGTACAGGTGAGGTGAGTGGGGTACAGGTGAGGTTAGTGGGTGGGGCAGGTGATGTGAGTGGGTGGAGCAGGTGAGGTGAGTGGGGTACAGGTGAGGTGAGTGGGGTACAGGTGAGGTGAGTGGGGTACAGGTGAGGTGAGTGGGTGGGGCAGGTGAGGTGAGTGGGGTACAGGTGAAGTTAGTGGGGAGCAGGTGAGGTGAGTGGGGTACAGGTGAGGTGAGTGGGGTACAGGTGAGGTGAGTGGGTGGAGCAGGTGAGGTGAGTGGGTGGAGCAGGTGAAGTGAGTGGGGTACAGGTGAGGTGAGTGGGGAACAGGTGAGGTGAGTGGGGTACAGGTGAGGTGAGTGGGTGGGGCAGGTGAGGTGAGTGGGTGGGGCAGGTGAGGTGAGTGGGTGGGGCAGGTGAGGTGAGTGGGTGGAGCAGGTGAGGTGAGTGGGGTACAGGTGAGGTGAGTGGGTGCAGCAGGTGAGGTGAGTGGGTGGGGCAGGTGAGGTGAGTGGGTGGAGCAGGTGAGGTGAGTGGGGTACAGGTGAGGTGAGTGGGTGGAGCAGATGAGGTGAGTGGGTGGAGCAGGTGAGGTGAGTGGGGTACAGGTGAGGTGAGTCAGTGGAGCAGGTTCAGGTGTGTGGGTGGAGCAGGTGAGGTGAGTGGGTGGGGCAGGTGAGGTGAGTGGGGTACAGATGAGGTGAGTGGGTGGAGCAGGTGAGGTGAGTGGGGTACAGGTGAGGTGAGTGGGGTACAGGTGAGGTGAGTGGGTGGAGCAGGTGAGGTGAGTGGGGTACAGGTGAGGTGAGTGGGGTACAGGTGAGGTGAGTGGGTGGAGCAGGTGAGGTGAGTGGGTGGAGCAGGTGAGGTGAGTGGGTGGGGCAGGTGACGTGAGTGGGGAACAGGTGAGGTGATTGGGTGGAGCAGGTGAGGTGAGTGGGGCAGGTGACGTGAGTGGGGAACAGGTGAGGTGAGTGGGTAAAGCAGGTGAGGTGAGTGGGGAACAGGTGAGGTGAGTGGGGTACAGATGAGGTGAGTGGGTGGGGCAGGTGAGGTGAGTTGGGAACAGGTGAGGTGAGTGGGGTACAGGTGAGGTGAGTGGGTGATGCACGTGAGGTGAGTGGGGTACAGGTGAGGTGAGTGGGTGTACAGATGAGGTGAGTGGGTGGGGCAGGTGAGGTGAGTTGGGAACAGGTGAGGTGAGTGGGGTACAGGTGAGGTGAGTGGGTGATGCACGTGAGGTGAGTAGGGTACAGGTGAGGTAAGTGGGTGTACAGGTGAGGTGAGTGGGTGGGGCAGGTGAGGTGATTGGGTGGAACAGGTGAGGTGAGTGGGGAACAGGTGAGGTGAGTGGGTGGAGCAGGTGAAGTGAGTGGTGTACAGGTGAGGTGAATGGTGTACAGGTGAGGTGAGTGGGTGGGGCAGGTGAGGTGAGTGGGGAACAGGTGAGGTGAGTGGTGTACAGGTGAGGTGAGTGGGTGGAGAAGGTGAGGTGAGTGGGGTACAGGTGAGGTGAGTGGGTGGAGCAGGTGAGGTGAGTGGGGAACAGGTGAGGTGAGTGGGGAACAGGTGAGGTGAGTGGGTGGGGCAGGTGAGGTGAGTGGGTGGGGCAGGTGAGGTGAGGTGAATGGGTGGAGCAGGTGAGGTGATTGGGGAACAGGTGAGGTGAGTGGGTGGGGCAGGTTAGGTGAGTGGGTGGGGCTGGTGAGGTGAGTGGGTGGGGCAGGTGAGGTGAGTGGGTGGAGTAGGTGAGGTGAGTGGGGTACAGGTGAGGTGAGTCGGAAGAGCAGGTGAGGTGAGTGGGGAACAGGTGAGGTGAGTGGGTGGGGCAGGTGAGGTGAGTGGGTGGGGCAGGTGAGGTGAGTGGGTGGAGTAGGTGAGGTGAGTGGGGTACAGGTGAGGTGAGTCGGAAGAGCAGGTGAGGTGAGTGGGGAACAGGTGAGGTGAGTGGGTGGGGCAGGTGAGGTGAGTGGGTGGGGCAGGTGAGGTGAGTGGGTGTACAGGTGAGGTTAGTGGGTGGAGCAGGTGAGGTGAGTGGGTTGGGGCAGCTGAGTTGAGTGGGGTACAGGTGAGGTGAGTGGATGGGGCAGGTGAGGTGAGTGGGTGGAGCAGGTGAGGTGAGTGGGGTACAGGTGAGGTGAGTGGATGGGGCAGGTGAGGTGAGTGGGTGGAGCAGGTGAGGTGTGGGGTACAGGTGAGGTGAGTGGGTGGGGCAGGTGAGGTGAGTGGGAGTACAGGTGAGGTACCTGGGTAAAGCAGGTGAGGTGAGTGGGGAACAGGTGAGGTGAGTGGGGAACAGGTGAGATGAGTGGGTGGGGCAGGTGAGGTGAGTTGGGAACAGGTGAGGTGAGTGGGGTACAGGTGAGGTGAGTGGGTGGGGCATGTGAGGTGAGTGGGGTACAGGTGAGGTGAGTGGGTGGAGCAGGTGAGGTGAGTGCGTGGAGCAGGTGAGGTGAGTGGGGTACAGGTGAGGTGAGTGGGTGGGGCAGGTGAGGTGAGTGGGGTACAGGTGAAGTTAGTGGGGAGCAGGTGAGGTGAGTGGGGTACAGGTGAGGTGAGTGGGGTACAGGTGAGGTGAGTGGGTGGAGCAGGTGAGGTGAGTGGGTGGAGCAGGTGAGGTGAGTGGGGTACAGGTGAGGTGACTGGGGAACAGGTGAGGTGAGTGGGGTACAGGTGAGGTGAGTGGGTGGGGCAGGTGAGGTGAGTGGGTGGGGCAGGTGAGGTGAGTGGGTGGGGCAGGTGAGGTGAGTGGGTGGAGCAGGTGAGGTGAGTGGGGTACAGGTGAGGTGAGTGGGGTACAGGTGAGGTGAGTGGGTGGAGCAGGTGAGGTGAGTGGGTGGAGCAGGTAAGGTGAGTGGGTGGGGCAGGTGAGGTGAGTGGGGTACAGGTGAGGTGAGTGGGTGCAGCAGGTGAGGTGAGTGGGTGGGGCAGGTGAGGTGAGTGGGTGGAGCAGGTGAGGTGAGTGGGGTACAGGTGAGGTGAGTGGGTGGAGCAGGTGAGGTGAGTGGGGTACAGGTGAGGTGAGTGGGTGGAGCAGATGAGGTGAGTGGGTGGAGCAGGTGAGGTGAGTGGGGTACAGGTGAGGTGAGTCAGTGGAGCAGGTGAGGTGAGTGGGTGGAGCAGGTGAGGTGAGTGGGTGGGGCAGGTGAGGTGAGTGGGGTACAGATGAGGTGAGTGGGTGGAGCAGGTGAGGTGAGTGGGGTACAGGTGAGGTGATTGGGGTACAGGTGAGGTGAGTGGGTGGATCAGGTGAGGTGAGTGGGGTACAGGTGAGGTGAGTGGGGTACAGGTGAGGTGAGTGGGTGGAGCAGGTGAGGTGAGTGGGTGGAGCAGGTGAGGTGAGTGGGTGGGGCAGGTGACGTGAGTGGGGAACAGGTGAGGTGAGTGGGTGGAGCAGGTGAGGTGATTGGGTGGAGCAGGTTAGGTGAATGGGGAACAGGTGAGGTGAGTGGGTGGAGCAGGTGAGGTGAGTTGGGAACAGGTGAGGTGAGTGGGGAACAGGTGAGGTGAGTGGGTAAAGCAGCTGAGGTGAGTGGGGAACAGGTGAGGTGAGTGGGGTACAGATGAGGTGAGTGGGTGGGGCAGGTGAGGTGAGTTGGGAACAGGTGAGGTGAGTGGGGTACAGGTGAGGTGAGTGGGTGATGCACATGAGGTGAGTGGGGTACAGGTGAGGTGAGTGGGTGTACAGGTGAGGTGAGTGGGTGGGGCAGGTGAGGTGATTGGGTGGAACAGGTGAGGTGAGTGGGGAACAGGTGAGGTGAGTGGGTGGAGCAGGTGAAGTGAGTGGTGTACAGGTGAGGTGAATGGTGTACAGGTGAGGTGAGTGGGTGGGGCAGGTGAGGTGAGTGGGGAACAGGTGAGGTGAGTGGTGTACAGGTGAGGTGAGTGGGTGGAGAAGGGGAGGTGAGTGGTGTACAGGTGAGGTGAGTGGGTGGGGCAGGTGAGGTGAGTGGGTGGGGCAGGTGAGGTGAGGTGAATGGGTGGAGCAGGTGAGGTGATTGGGGAACAGGTGAGGTGAGTGGGTGGGGCAGGTGAGGTGAGTGGGTGGGGCTGGTGAGGTGAGTGGGTGGGGCAGGTGAGGTGAGTGGGTGGAGTAGGTGAGGTGAGTGGGGTACAGGTGAGGTGAGTGGGAAGAGCAGGTGAGGTGAGTGGGGAACAGGTGAGGTGAGTGGGTGGGGCAGGTGAGGTGAGTGGGTGGGGCAGGTGAGGTGAGTGGGTGTACAGGTGAGGTTAGTGGGTGGAGCAGGTGAGGTGAGTGGGTGGGGCAGCTGAGTTGAGTGGGGTACAGGTGAGGTGAGTGGATGGGGCAGGTGAGGTGAGTGGGTGGAGCAGGTGAGGTGAGTGGGGTACAGGTGAGGTGAGTGGATGGGGCAGGTGAGGTGAGTGGGTGGAGCAGGTGAGGTGTGGGGTACAGGTGAGGTGAGTGGGTGGGGCAGGTGAGGTGAGTGGGAGTACAGGTGAGGTACCTGGGTAAAGCAGGTGAGGTGAGTGGGGAACAGGTGAGGTGAGTGGGGAACAGGTGAGATGAGTGGGTGGGGCAGGTGAGGTGAGTTGGGAACAGGTGAGGTGAGTGGAGTACAGGTGAGGTGAGTGGGTGGGGCATGTGAGGTGAGTGGGGTACAGGTGAGGTGAGTGGGGTACAGGTGAGGTTCGTGGTTGGAGCAGGTCAGGTTAGTGGAGTACAGGTGAGGTGAGTTGGGTACAAGTGAGGTGAGTGGGGAACAGGTGAGGTGAGTGGGTGGAGCAGGTGAGGTGAGTGGGTGGATCAGGTGAGGTGAGTGGGGTACTGGTGAGGTGAGTGGGTGGAGCAGGTGAGGTGATTGTGTGGCGCAGGTGAAGTGAGTGGGTGGTGCTGGTGAGGTGAGTGGGGTACAGGTGAGGTGAGTGGGGAACAGGTGAGGTGAGTGGGGTACAGGTGAGGTTCGTGGTTGGAGCAGGTCAGGTTAGTGGAGTACAGGTGAGGTGAGTTGGGTACAGGTGAGGTGAGTGGGGAACAGGTGAGGTGAGTGGGGTACAGGTGAGGTGAGTGGGTGGAGCAGGTGAGGTGAGTGGGTGGGGCTGGTGAGGTGAGTGGGGTACAGGTGAGGTGAGTGGGGTACAGGTGAGGTGAGTGGGTGGAGCAGGTGAGGTGAGTGGGTGGAGCAAGTAAGGTGAGTGGGTGGAGCAGGTGAGGTGAGTGGGTGGAGCAGGGGGGTTGAGTGGGGTACAAGTGAGGTCAGTGGGTGGTACAGGTGTGGTAGTCAAGGTTGACACAGGTGCCACAACCTAGGGGAGGGGTACGTACCGGTCTGGACTGGTCCGGACCGGTCGGGCAAAGAGGCGGTTGGAACCGCTCTGAGTGGAGGGGCCTGGCGAGAGCTGGGGCCCCGAGACACCACCCCCGCCCCTCAGAGAGGGGATATATAAGACGGCTCCCGGAGAGCAGGAGTCAGTCCATCTCATCTCAAGCTGAAGCAAGGAGCCGCCGGAGACCCTGGACCCCAAGCCCCGAGGATGCCGCCGAGCCGGGACTGAGTGGGCTGCGGGTGGGGTGTTAAGCTTCCCTAGGCTAAGGAGCCGTAGGGTAGAGAAGGAGAGTAGTCAGAGTAGCCCGGAGGCTGTACCTCCCTAGGTTGTGTGGATTGGGCTATTCCTCAGTGCGTCAGAAAGTCTAGTCGTTATTGAATAAAAAGCGTGTGGCCTCTAAAGAAGTCTCCGTCTCCTTCAAGATACTACAACTGGTGTCAGAAGCGGCCAAAGAACCTCGCCGACATGGAAACCAGACAAAAGGCGCTCACCAGGGGCCAGGACAAGGAGGTCGAGGGCGACGTTGAGCCGGAGGCAGGAGCGCCATTTCCGGGGGACGGGTCCGCGGCGGGGGGCTCGGGTTCTCCGGGCCCCTCCGGGAGTCCTCCATCGTCGGGATGGGCGATCCAATCGGGCCACGTTCGGCTGGCCGCACTCCTCCATGCCGCTCTCTCCATCCTCGACAAACTCATGCTGGGGGGAGCGGGAGCGGCGAGTGGAGGTCCAGGCCGGAGGATGGGAGCCGTTCCCGCCGAAAAACGCGGGATTCCCGCGCAAAATCTTGACGTCACCTCCGGGGGGGGGGACGTCACTTCCGCCGGGGGATTCGCCGCTTCCGGGGAAAATGACGTCAACCGGCCAGGAAGTCACGGGGCCCAGGAGGCGCGCGTCACTTCCGGCATCGGAGGCCTTCCACCAGGAGCAGCTGCGTCTTCAGAGAGGCGACCGCCGCTTCGGGCGGACATTTTGTCACCGGACGACGCTACGAATGTTACACTCGGGACGCTGCTGGCTTCAGGGGGAGACTACATCCCGGCACTGCAGCAACGCTTACCATCTCTGCAAGTTTTCGCGGCGAAGGGGGGGGACTGGGCTGCTTTTTCACGACGTTTCGTGGCCAACGCCGAGACTGCGGGGTGGACTGCAGACATCGCTCTCCGAGCCTTGCCTTCCGCCTTGGACGACGTAGCTCTGGCAACGTTCCTCCTTATTCCACGGAAGGCTCGCTCCACCTTGCAGGAGGCCCTCGATCGGATGGCCTTGGTGTACGGGCCTCCATCAGAAACAAGACATCGTTTCGCAAGTCGGAGGAGGAAGGCGGACGAGACACCCCTCGCCTACCACAGCGCGCTGATGGCGTTGGCTCAAGCGGCCTACCCTCGGATGGACGATGTGGGCCTTGACTCCATTGTACTCGAGAAGTTGCTGCTGCTGGCTCAAGAGCTGCGGATCGCCGTCCACGTTAAAGATGAAGCAAATCTTTCCTCGCTGGGCGCTGCCCATTATCTGCACACGGAGTTGCTCCTCCAGCGGGATGGGCAGGTAGCAGCGTGTGCCACGCGGGTCGCTGCGCGGGAATACAAGGTCCTGGATAACCAGGCCTTCGCATCGCAGCAGGCCGCCAGCTGGAGGGGGGCCGACCGGCCTCGCCAAGGTGAACCCCGGCGGAGGCACAGATCCCCGCGGGCGTGGGCCCGCGTTACGTGTTACAACTGCGGCCAGCAGGGTCACCTGGCATCGGGCTGCCCAGCACCCCGACGCCGTGCTCCGGGTCGGCCGCCATCGTCCGCCCGCCCACCTGCCGCTCCACAAGAACCCCAGGCATGTCGCGACACCTCACGCACACGGTCCCTGCCTGCATCTCATACACCGCGGGTCCACGCACCACTAAGTCGCGTTGCGTCAAGCGGTCAGAGCCGGGAGGGGGGTGACGTTCGGGGGCCACTCCGAACGGTTCAGTGGTCGGAGTTGGCCTACAGGGTCGTTGCCGCGGCTATGGGCTCGTCGGTTATTATCGGGGCCATTGAGGGTGTTGAATTTCGATTGTTGGTCGATACGGGTGCTTCGGCTACTATTATTTTGGACCTCATATACAACGTGCTGCCCAAGAGGTGTCAGGCGCTCGCACCGGTTTCCGTCCCTTGCTTTGCGGCGAATGGGGGTTCCTTGGGGATTATTGGGCAAATAACCGCACAAATTTCCATTGGCGACATTAAATTAACGGGTCCCATTTTGGTCTCTGAAGCCCTTGCCGTTCCCTGTTTGCTGGGTACGGACTTCTTGGGAAGAATGCCCATCAAAATTTTAATCAACAAAGGCTGCATTGAGCTCCTTTCGGGTCGCCGGATGGCTTTCCTGCCCTCACCCACCCGGCTACGCACGGCTTGCGCGACTATTCCGGCTATGGCGTCCCAAACCGTACGAATTCCGCCGGGTGCGCAAATGCTAATTCCGCTTTGGTTACGGAAACCACTGGGGGCAGACACTACGTCGGGTGTTTTACTGGCTCCCTCCAATACGGCCGTACGAGGGTTGGAGCTGGTGGGGGCACAAACGCTTGTGCCTACGGAGGGGCAGCCCTTCATTCAGGTGTTGAATGCAGGGTTGCAGACGAAGGTCGTGCACCAAGGGGCTGTAATTGCACATGCATCATTGCCGCTCCACACTGACTCCGTCGCGGCTCATGTCAATGATGCGCCGGGGTCCGGGACGCAGTCGGGTGTCGATGAGGGTTGGATGGATTCTCTCTGTTCAGGGGATGCAAATCTTTCCGAGTCCCAGCGATTGAAACTGCACATGTTACTCCGTGAATTCCCGATGTTTTTAGCAAGCACAAATTTGATGTTGGGTGCACTAATCTATTTAAACACCACATTGATACGGGGATTCCGCTCCCATTCGGCAAAATCCGTTTCGATTGAGTCCGGCAGAGAAAGAACATGTCCGGTTGGCGGTGAACGACATGCTTGCCGCGGACATTGTAGCTCCCTCCAACAGCCCATGGGGTGCGCCGATTGTGCTCGTTAAAAAGCATGATGGCAGTTTTGTGTGGATTTTCGAAAACTCAACAAGGTGTCGCTGGCGGACGCATATCCGCTTCCTCGCATAGACGAGTCACTCGATGCCTTGGCAGGTGCGCGGTACTTTTCCACCTTGGACCTTTTATCTGAATCCATACTCTTTGGTTCTTTCGGTAAAGTCACGTAGGTATAAAATAAAATAGTAGTACACCATTGTGACATCTTGGGCTCCCTCGCATGGTACACAGACTCCAGATATGGAGCGGTAGGTATCGTCAGGGTCGAGATCGAACCCATGACCTCATGGATTTCTCCTCCAGTATCAATAAATAATAGTTTTATAAACCAGAACGAAAATAGCCCTCGATCGTCAACGATGCGCGAGATGGGGGGATGATGGTGTCTTCTTCGGCTTTTTTTTTGGCCGCCCGTTTCGTCCGCGCAGAAACTGACAATGGAGAACCCGGCGAGCGACAACAACTTCATTCACGTCTCGTTCGACGGCGCCTTCGAGGAGGTCTTCCTCACCCTGACGAAGAGGGGCAAGCAGGAGAGAAACGTCTGGACGAGAACGGTCCAGTGGCGAGGTGAGATAAACTTTAAAATAAACATTATTATTATTTCGATTTAAAGCTTTCGTGACCGCAGGGATTCATCTTCTTGGTTCTTTCGGTAAAGTCATGTAGAAGGGAAATAATAAAATAATAAAAATAAAACATAATAAAATAATTTAATATAATAATTTTATTATGTTAAAATAAAACATAATAAAGTAATATAATATAATAATTGTATTATGTTAGTGTTTTATTATTTTATTATTTCCCTTCTACGTGACTTTACCGAAAGAACCAAGAAGATTATTATTATTCTTTATTTACTCACAAAATACCAGGCCGAAATGTTCCACCAACATGGGACGAAAAGTCACGTCTTCCTCAAGACGACCACTTGTGTTGCAATCGAAACGTCGTATTTTTTGTTTTTTGTTATTTTCTTTGAACCTATCTACATGATTTGACCGAAATACCCAAAAAATATGAATTCCAGCAGTCACAAAAGCTTTAAGTCAACATGGTACAAAAACTATTTAAAATCTACATCATGGGACCTCCTTTGCCAGTACCAAAATATGCGAATAGGTTTTCCGCTTTTTTCTGGCTATAAAAAAGCTGTGTTAAGATGTTAAAACACAAAAATTGAAACCGTTTACAAAGAATCATGTCTGCATTAACCACAATACTCAGAATGCAAAGAAAAAACTATATGTGCATTGTCTTTGAAACTGATTGGTTCACAGCAGAGACAGCTTTCTTTTGAGCCTCGTCTCAAAACGCCAAAAGGCGTCCTCTGCACGCAGCCTTGGAATATACCTCAGCAGGCATCGTCATTGTTGGGATCAAACCCACGACCTCCTAGATACCAGGCGAGGTAGTTAACATCTCCTAGCTACCGTGGAATCAGGATCCGGAATCGAACCCATGAAACTGTATACCAGGAGAGGTAGTTAACATCTCCTAGCCACCATGGCATCAGGGTCCAGGATCGAACCCACGCCTCCTGCATACCAGGCGAGGTAGTTAACATCTCTTAGCTACCGTGGAATCAGGGTCCGGGATCGAACCCATGAAACTGTTTACCAGGAGAGGTAGTTAACATCTCCTAGCCACCATGGCATCAGGGTCCAGGATCGAACCCACGCCTCCTGCATACCAGGAGAGAAAGTTAACATTTCTGAGCCACTGAGTTTTTCAAAAGCGGGTGTGGTGTGGGGTGCCGTTGAATGGCCGTGGGAGCAAAAACTCGCAACTCCTCATCTCACAAACACTTGCCATGTCCATAATCAACGATTTTTGGGTTTAGATCGCGTTTATTTATAAATGTGTCGTAACCCTCCACCACCCGACACGGCCAATCAGTAAAAATGTGTCACGTTGACAAAGACAAATAGTTCACTGCTTTAGCCCACCGGTGTGTTGAAGCAACAACATTTACAATTTGAGTACGACGTTTCGCTGGTAATTGCAACCAGCATCATCGGGCAATTCGCCAGAATGGTGAGGCTCTCCTGTGTCTCCCGTTCTTATATAGAGCAGCAGCAGGGTGACGTCATCATTAACTCATTAACTCATCAGGTGCAAAGATTCAAGGGGGGGAGTGATTGTAATTATATACTAGATTAGTAATCAGGCTATTGTTACGATGCGAGTTGTAGATTAGTAATCATTTGGAATGTGTTTTATTGTGATTATGCTACATTAGTAATCAGTTAGTGGTTGTTTCCCTTATAAGTAATTGTAATGTATCTTATTTAATAATACGCTTCCAGGCCGCACTAAGCCTATAGCTGTCTGAGCGATTAAAGTTATTTCTGTTTCTCTCAATTTCAATCGATTCTCTAATTAGTCTTTGCCAGTAGTAACTAGTTTTACACAACACTTCCACGTTGTCAAAATCAATTGAGTGTCCCTGTTGGCATGCATGTTCTGCTACTGCCGACAGTTGTGTTTGTGATAGTTTAATATTTCTCTGGTGTTCTTTTAGTCTTACACTAACGTTACGCCCTGTCTGTCCAATATAGCATCTGCCACATACACAATTAATCCGATATACACCTTCTGTTGATAATTTAGGTAATTCGTCTTTAGTGCACGTTACTAGTTGTTGAATTTTGTGTACTGTACCAAATCTTACTGTAATGTTTTGCTTTTGCAAAACACGGGCTAATTTATCAGTCACTCCTGAGATAAATGGTATTTTTATTGTTTTAATAATCTGATCGCTTTCAGCAGTGTTGCTTTGCGATCGTGATTTGGCTTTTAGTGCTCTGTTAATTTGAGCATTATTGTAGCCATTCTGTCTTAGTGCTTCTTTAACATGTTTAATCTCTCTCACTAGACTTTCACCATCTGACACTGTTTTAGCCCGATGTATGAGCGTCTTGATAAGAGAGGATTTCTGAGCTGGGTGATGATGCGAATCTGCATTCAGATAGGCATCAGTGTGCGTTGGCTTTCTGTAAACGCTGTGTGTTATTTTACCGTTTGGGCCATGCCCAAGTAAAATATCCAGGAACGGGAGTGTGTTATTCACCTCCATTTCCATGGTGAACTGAATGGCCGGGTTTTGTGCATTGAGATGATTTAGAAAATCGTTAAGTGTATCTTTACCATGTGGCCAGACAACCAAAGTGTCATCCACATATCTAAACCAAAAGGATGGTTTTAATGTGCTCGAGGCAAGTGCTCTGGTTTCAAAGTTTTCCATGTACAAATTTGCTATAGCAGGAGATAAAGGAGAGCCCATTGCTGCTCCCTCCCTTTGTTTAAAGAATTCGCCTCTCCATAAGAAGTAAGTGTTATTTAAACAATGGTCTGCGAGTTTCGGAATATCTTTTGGTAAACCTGTATTCTTTACCAGTGTATCAAGTAATTTAAGCGACTCGCTCACTGGAACCTTAGTGAATAGCGAAATCACATCAAAACTCACCAAAATATCATTAGGGTTAAGTTTAATATCTTTGATCATATTCACAAGATGTTCTGAATTTCTTATGAATGATGATGTCCTACCGATGTAAGGCTGAATTTGTTTAGTTACATATTTTGCTAATTTATAGGTGGCAGAGCCAATTGTACTGACTATAGGTCGTAAAGGGATGCCGACTTTATGGATCTTTGGTAGCCCATACAGTCTAGGTGGTTTTGAAGCCCTTGGCTTCATTAGGAATTGCTCATTTTTGGGATTAATGAATTTGCAATGATTGCAGTAGTCTTACGTTCCAAAGTATTAGTTGGATCTCGTTTAATTTTAATGTAGGTACTTTCCTCTAATAAATCTTTAATTTTATTATCATAATCGGCTCGTGACATCACTACTGTAGTGCGGCCCTTGTCAGCTGCTAGGATTTGAATATCTTTGTTTAGACGAAGCTCTCTTAAGGCTTTTGCCTCGTTCGAGCTAATATTTACTTTAGGTACTTTACTATTCTCAATAATTTTGGCAACCTCGTGTCTAGTCATCTCTGCCTCATTATGTGGAAGGAGTCTTACTGCTGATTCTACCTCAGCAATTATCTCATCCACTGGAATTGTGCGTGGGGTAACGGCAAAGTTAAGGCCTT